>CATIWQ010008061.1:0-21799 GCA_949673415.1 Euphorbia schlechtendalii
TTTTTATCTGCTGCATGTCAGTTTATTAGTGAACTTTGAATTGATAGGAACTAGTTTTATCATTATGAACTTTGAATTTTCTTTTCAGTTATGTGAAAAAAATTTTAATTTAATTTTTTTTAGTTCATGCATCTAGTTTGCGCTTTTTGTGCGCCTTCGCCTTCGCCTCGCGCCTAGGCAACAGGACCCCCTGTGGCCTTGGGTGCGCTTAGCGCCTTGACTACTATGCTTGGGATATGTGGCATCTGAGAGCAATTTCAAAGCATTAATTAAAATGAGCATATATCAATTAATCAGTTCTAGGAAGACATTGATTACCTCCCCATATCCGCAATTACCATGTAATAAGTTGCAAGACATGGAACCTTCAGTTAGCAACTTAGATTAAATTTAAAGCTATTGCAAACACGCAACCAGTAATAAGTAGTTCAATCATCCAATCTGCCTACGTTTAATCACTATCATGTCTCAAAGGTAAAGAAAGAAAGTGTTTTCATCAGCTCTGCTACTACTAATCTAGTAAATTCTATTTCTCCAACGTAGCACATAACAAGTTATCATAGTTTTCTCTTCAGAGATAATGGTTAAGACATCAATATGCATCTGGGTAGCTGACAACATGTTGGGAAACTGGGAAGAAGAATTGCACATGTAACTGACCATCACATTATTACCATTTATCCCAAAAGATTCAACGGAAATAGAGCTAATATATAAATACCATGGACGAATATCACTTCCATTTGCTCTCAGAATATTTTCGCGCAAAGCCAAACCAGTGTAGAGGAACAAAAGCCACGCCTGGGAGGGAGTAAAATCCAAATATGTCACAAGAAGACACGGAGGTGCATGAAAATTTCAAACACTAGGAAGTTACCTGGTAGAGTTGAACAGGAAATGCTGGTAAACATCCACTCCAGCGCCAAGCTCTCAAAATCAATAGAGCTGACGGAAAAAGAAGAAACAAAAGGGCAGTTCTATCCTGCGCCAGAAAGAAAAGAGTAAATTTGATGTCAACATTAGAGAATATAAAGAAAATGTAAGGGCATTTGGAAGAAGGAAAGGAGAGCAGACCCTGCAGCTGTTGTACTCCTCTTTAACCTTCAATTGAACGTCTTTGCGAGATGCCCGGACATTAATAGGTCCGAGAAACATTTTGAGAAAGCGGCCTGCATGCAGGTATGGGTACATGCAAAAGGATGAGGAATTGAAAAAACTGAAAAAGTAAAAGCCAAATTGATAAACGAACAAGGACTGGAACTGAACCCTCGGCTTTGTTAGGAAGAAAAGCAGCTGCATCGCCATCAACCATGATACATTTGGCTCTCTGCAAATCTTCTACGAGCTGCATGATTCAATTTCAAATTGTAATAAAAAATTGAAATGAATTGAAACAAAATAGTGGAAAGGAGGAGGTGAAAGAGAAGTATTTAAGTACCTTATCAGCAAGAATGGGATCGAGAAGCTTACGGGATAAGAGAGAGTCGAGAAGAGAACGGCAGCGACGGATTGAAGAATCAAGAGAGAGAGCACGCTGGCGGAGGTTCTGCTCATCGTTAGAAGACCTGGAAATAAAAGCAGAGGCGGAATCCTGAAGTTCTCTGGCCAGCTCCACCACTCTAGAAACCCCTTCCTCAATCTTGTCGGCCGATTCATCGACGGCGGAATTCATCGACGAGCCCATCCGATAGACAGACAATCAAACTGATCCAAATCTGCCAGCCTATAAAAAATGAGATTGAAAAGGGCAAGCTCAAAGCGACCTTTTCTACCTCTCCTAACAGACTTTATTGTTCGGAATAATTAAATGCAGATATAGAATGAGAAAGCAGAGCAATTTGCTTTGTTTTTTCGGAAATATAACCGAACCCACCTTTCCCTTTCCCTATCTCTCTGCGGCGGACGCTCAATTTTATGTGGACTTCAGCTCTTGCCATTTTCCCTTTTTATTTTTCCACCTCTTCTCCGAATTCTACAGTTTCTTCTTTTGAACAAATTTAATTATTTTTTAAAAGTACTACTATTTTAATGTTTTTATTAATTAAATACCAAAAAACTAATAATGTTGTGAACTAGAGCATTGTCACTTATAATAGGTTCCTAAACTTAATTAAATTTGGAGCATTCAATTAGTGTGACAGTGACGCCAAAATAAATAACAAATAAACATATGAAGTTTTCCTAGTATAATCTTAATGTTATTGGTCCCCTCGTACCCATTTTTTGGTCAGGGTGGTCTAGATTCTCATATTTAAGATTTCAGAATGAATCATTTGCCTTGTAATCATGCATTTTGTTTACATAATTAGGTAAGAATTTAAACCAACTTTAATGGTTTCTCATCTCGGAGAATTTTTAAAAAATATTAGGAATGGTCAAATCTAGACCTGTTCGTCAGGCGGGCCGGACCAGGTTTAGGTAGGGCTTGATGGGCTTTTGATTAAAAACGTTAACCCCGATCCCAACCCATACTTTAAAACTTCGGACTCGGGCCGGGTTTACAAGGTCATTCCCACGCACAGCCCAAGCCATGGACTTTTTTTATTAAATTAAATAGAAAAAAATATATTATAAACCAAAATATGATTAAATTTTTTAATATCATTGCCTTGTTTACTTAAAATATTTAATATTTAGCAACAGTTATTGTAATAAGTATACAAATTTAATAGAACAAAATATAAAATCTTAAAATAATTATAAGTTTAATGTATAAATAAATAAAATTATTCGTCGGGCCGGGTTCGGGTATATATATAAAAATCAAGCCCGGCCCAGAAATCTTTGGGCTTTGACGGGCTTAGACTGGGGCTGGGCTTTTTAATAAACCAATTTGCAAGCCCAGCCCGTTCAAGTCTAGTCAAATTCAACCATTCCTCATATAGTATATCTCTAAAATAAGATACCCATATACAGGGAATCTCAAAAGGGGGAACGATTATTTTAATAATATGATTTTTACTTTCGATTATTTTATCTTTATTAGAGTATTGTGTGTTTAATATGGTGTAAAAATTTAATATGATAATAATGAAATGTTATTACTCAATGGGAATCTAAAATAAAAAATGGAGAAGATGGTTAGAACAAAAACTTACAAAATGGGATCTGAAGAATGAAAAATGGGAAAAAATAAATGGAAGTTGCCCTTTGAAACACAAATGGGAGGAGGTGGTGGATTTTCCTTTTGTTTAATTGGTATAAGGTTAGGAGTAGTAGGACATCCAATTTTAAGCTATTGAGCATGAGTTATCAAGTTTTAGTTGAGAATTAGTTCCACTTAGAGTTGAATAATTTCATTATTTTGTGTTCTGAAGCTATTGGTTTGATGATCATAAAACTATTATTTGATGTCAAAAAAAAAAAAACATCGGTTGCTCGAAGAAATACGCCCTTAAGCTTCCCTACAACACCACCTAACTAAAAACTAACAACCAGCCCAAAGGAAATAGAAAGCCCAGTGACACAAATTGAGCAAAAATAATAAATAGTTTGATATGTAATATTGATAGATTATACATCATTTTCAGTATGTTTGATTAAACGTTAGACTTCCCAAATACAAGTTGACATGTTTTTGCACAGTACAACATATTCTTGTTCTCTTCCCATTTCTCATTGATTTGAATCTGAATAATCTATGTTACACTGACTTAATCCTTTTTTATCCTTTTCTAAGCAGTCCAGTAAGTTTTGACGGCCACAAAAATTTTCTCGGGATTGAACGGTCCACTTTCGTGGTCCACGATACGGCCATTCCATCTCATCCCGCTTATTATACTCTTTATCTTCACAAGAACCTCAACCGAATCCCGAACTATAACAGTCCCTTCTGGTCTTAGTATTCGATCCATCTCCAGCAGAATATTCGTAATGTCGCACCTTTAATACATAACAATAATGAACAATATTATATGAATTATTTTGTACTAGTTAGCATCCATCTGTACTCAAGTTTAAGGTTTACCTGTCCTGATATATGCTGAAAATTCCACCTGCATGGATAAGATCGTATGTTCTTGGATATGTCGAAAACGCTTCACACCAGTCCTGGTATGTCCCTATCAATCCTCGTTCGAAAATCACGCCAAGGGTATTTTTGTCCGAGTTGGCTGGCACGACGTTCATAACCCAAACCGGATAATTCGACAGGGCAGCGGCAAATCCACCCAGATAAGCATTCATGTCCATCACATTCCGATATTGCCCATTGGTTAAAGGGTTTATGATGTTCTTGTAGTGCTCCACTTTTTTCTTCCAATCTTCGTTATCCTCCTTGAATTTCTCAGCATTTATACCTGGTATAGAACCGCTACGGATTCTCGGAGGAATCGCAAATGCTCGTTCTGGCCATTTGTCCAACACACCGCCCGCTACTTCATTCGGACTACTTACCTCTGGCAAAGGCGTTATGCAAGCTTCCAAATCCTTGTACCTAAAAAAGCGTTAAAAAAATCGTCAAAAGCGACGGAAAAGATTTAAGATGGAATACAATTCAACGAGAGTGAATAATAACAATACCATGCCATGTCGGGGTTGTCAGACTTGCATATGTGCGGAGTTTTGTAAACTCTCTTCAGCTTTTTGCATTGGAAATGATTGATCGGCTTCTGCCAAATTGCTAGATCGTTCTTTTCGATCAGTTTCTTCCAGCACAAGCTCCTGGCAATGCCCTCAATAGAATCCTGCTCTTGCTTCAGATCATCTTCGGTTCTTTCCCAACCTTTCCAGTGTTTCTTCCAATTTATTGGCGGGCCCGAGAGAATCCAGTAGCCACCTGGCCTCAAGATTCTATCCACCTCCATTAGATACAAACCACCTAACAAAAAAAAAAGCAACAACCATTAACTTCCACTATGAGAAGTAAATACGAGAAAAGCGGTCAAGTACCGTAATTTTGCCAAGGTATCAAGCAACGAGAACAATGAGCCATGTCAAAAGCCCTGGCAGGATAAGCAAGCCTATTCGCAGCCATTATGCCGATCATAGCAGGAACTCCCCTCTCTAACGCAAATTGGACCTGTGCTTCATGCGTGTCTCGTGGAGCAAAAGACATCGTCAAAATGTCCCGCTTCAAAAGGTAGGCCCCCCAACTCGCAACCTTCATCACAAAAAAGTATAAACATCAATACCACGACATAATGCATCAAAAGTCAAAAAAAGGAGTCAACTTTATCGCTATCCACTCACTCCACAGCCAGTGTCGATCGCATTTCTGATAGTCCCATCCGAAAGGGGAACGAGCTTACTCAACTCCTCGATGTAAGTTTCAGCGCCTTGCGAGAAAGATGTTCCTCCCCCGGGGAATCTGAAGCGATCGCCCTGCCATTGAATCCAATTCTGAAGCGCCTTTTCGATGCTGAGCTCTTTGTGGGGGATATTATCGTACCAGGCAAAGTCGCGGCTTTGAGGCCATTTGAAGGGTGTTTTATATCTAGGCGGAGCGGGAATCAGACATTGCAACAATTCGTCCTTTTTGGGGCAATGCCTTTCCCGGTATTTCAACATGGCCCTCTCGAATTTTCTCGACCTTGGCGGGTATTGACAGGGCGTGTAGTCCATGAACGATATGTTACATGGTGGAAATTGGATGATTTTTTCGGTTTGTTGGATCTCGATCTGATGATGGGTTTCGAAGTCCAAGAGCGTCGAATTGGCGTTGGCTAGTGCTGCGGTGTTCGAATTGTCGCAATCGACTTTGTTATGGACCTCGGAGGTAATTGTGGGAGGAGTTGTATTTTGCCAAGCACCCAAAATGTAGAAAATTATGCAGAGCCCACTCACTCCTAGTATCCAAGTTAAACGCTTCCGTTTTGAGTCAAGCTGGTGATGGTGTTTTGGTGGTGATCCAGGATAATCCTTTGCCATTCTTTTATCTGTAAAACAACCCTTTAAGTGACTCAATCAGCCTATGTCCATCATGTTCTGTAGATAAGTTGAAATCTTTTTGCTTTCTAGACCATAATACTACGATTCTATGAGAGATTGAAGGACTTTGTACCAGTTAATCTGTCCATAATATAGGATTTCAAGTCTTAAAGAAAGAAAAATATCATATATTCATCCACAGGGTTGAGGAACTTTTGCAATTTAACAAAGGCACAAAGATACAGAAAAATAAGAAAAAAGAGCAGAAGGGTACCTGAAGAGGCGCCTCTGAGCTGCTAAAACTGCTATTCAATCTCCGACTACAGTAACCATTGGAAACCAAACAAGTACACTTAAGAATGAGATACTATTGGTGTTCGTGCTAACAAACAAAATAAAAGAACTCGAAAATCGAGGTTGAATGAACAGTACTATAATAAATGAAAAGAGAAAGTAGTAAAAAAAAGAAATGTGAAAAGGGTTGAGGAAATAAGAATGGAAAAAGGAGGAAAGGCTTCCGCCATTACAGGAAGAAGAGCTGGGTGGCGAGTGAAATATGGCGTTTTTGGAATATTGTCATTTATTTTAGATGAATTTTGTTTTCTGACTTTTATTATCATTTTGTATTTTTTAAATGTTTTTTTTTAATTTTTCCTGTTAATTTGTTCAAGTTTTAAGATAATTATATTTTAATCTCCAATAATAAGAGAAGATTATAGGTTAAATTATTTTTATTGACATATTAATAAAGTCTTAAAAATTGAATAAAATATTTATTAAAGGGTAAATTAATAAATCATCTCATTCTATTAGTTGATATCTTAAAACTGTGAATTAATTAAAATCGACGGGATTATTATTTTAAAAGATCCTCCATTTAATTACAGTTCCAAACATTGATGGAGGAGAAAGGATTTAGTCCAAATAGACAACCCCGATGTGCCCTCAGTTTCTGACTTCTCAGTATTTATAGCAGACTGACCAGCCTTTTTTTACTCTCCTCCATACCTTTTCTTATTAAATTAAATTTTAATATTCAGGTAAATTTATAAAAAAAGCACAAATATTACTGGATTTTTTAAACTGAGCTCCTACGCGTCGTCCGTATTTTTTCAAAAATTTTCCTATTTTATCCCTCACCCTGATTTCTTTATATTACCCCACTTTACATTGAAGCTTCTTTTCCAATCATTTTTTGGCCCGAAAAACAGCCCCGGTAAAATGGCCAGAAAAACAGCCTCTATTTCCGGAGCCGGAAATCGCTCGGTTTTGCAGTTTCCGGCATCGAAAACTGCAAAACGTTCGTTTCCGGTGGAAACGAACCGATCTGGTTTGTTTCTGTCACCGGAAACGAACTGATATGTTCGTTATCGGTGCAAACAAACCCGGTTCGTTTCCACCGGAAACGAACAATCCCGTCCTTTCCGGTAGAAAAAATTGGCCGGAAAATGATTCCGGCCAACCTTATAGTTGCCCGGAATTAAATTCCGACCAATAACAAGGGTGGCCAGAATTAAATTCCGACCAACCATAAAGGTGGCTGGAATTTAATTCCGGCCACCCTTGTGTTTGGCCGGAATTTAATTCCGGCCGAATATATATTTGGCCGGAATTTAATTCCGGCCGGGTGCAATGCTGGCCGGAATCAAATTCCGGAAATTAATTCCAACCACCCTTATATTTGGCCGGAATTTAATTCCGGCCGGGTGCAATGCTGGCCGGAATCAAATTCCGGCCAGTAACTTTGTCGGCCGAAATTTAATTCCGGCCAACTATAACCGGAATTTAATTAGGTTGGCCGGTTACATTAGTACGGTCAAAATTGTATGTCGGAATTAAATTGTTTGAACCGATAATCGTATATCGCTGAAATTTTTAAAATTTTTTATTCAAATACATGTTAGTAATTTCAGAAGTACATAACATTTTATTTGGTAACGTAATAAAAGTTGGTAGAAAAATAAATTTAATCGATTAAATATTTTTGGTACTGAACTTTTTATTTCATTGTGTTCATGAAATTTATCAGTCATAAAATATATTTCCATAGTCAAATTTTATATTTTCAGTTCAAAAATTAAAAATAAAATTTTTTTCCTCCCTTAGCCTGGCCGGAATTTTATTTCGGCCAGCTAAGCTTTTGGCTGGAATTTTATTCCGGCCAGCCAAGTTGCCGGCCGGAATAGTATTCCGGCCAAAAGCTAAGATGGCTGAAATAAAATTCCGGGCAGCATTTATGCTGGCTGAAATAAAATTCCGATGCTGGCCGAAATAAATTTTCAGCCACACTATAACTCAGCCGGAATTTTATTTCGGCCTGGCAATATTTTGGCCAGAGGCTGGCCGGAAAATCCGGCTGGCCAATATACAGTCGCTGGATTTTCAATTCCAGTGACGGGTGAAAAAAAAAATATTTTTTGTTCCAGGGGTAATTTTATCTTTTAAACGGGCAACGCAAAGTAAAAACGGACTACGCGTAGTAACTCCCTTTTTTAAAACATTCAAATTACCATGCAAACAACATTTTACGTTTATATTATTGTGATCGCTGTTTACATGGCCAAAACTCAATGACATGTTAATACTATGTGGATATATAGTTAATGTAAAGTAATAAAAGTTGAATAAGTTCTTCAATGAAAAAAGTAGAATAAGAAAAACTAATGGCTGCGTAATAAGTATATAAACAGTTATCTGGTCAGTGGTAAACATTAATGATGCGCGATAAGGTTCTATAAGAGAGTACAGAATCCAATGCCTTAATTTTTAAACAACAATTAATTGCAAGAATATATATAGAGAGAACTAATTAATAGTGAACACCGAACACATTTTTTCTCAGAAAAATAATTCAGAGCACCTATGATAAAACAATCATTTATATGTTCATAAATTCTATGTAAC
The DNA here is from genome assembly GCA_949673415.1 of Euphorbia schlechtendalii. Taxonomy (NCBI): domain Eukaryota; kingdom Viridiplantae; phylum Streptophyta; class Magnoliopsida; order Malpighiales; family Euphorbiaceae; genus Euphorbia; species Euphorbia schlechtendalii. The sequence goes on from CATIWQ010008061.1 coordinate 8,773, forward strand.
AATGCATATATAAACACAGAGAGAAGAGAGGACGAACAGAAAGAACAGAAAACAAAGAAGCTATGATGGTGAGTAAAATATTTTTAGGAGCAAGGACTTCAACATGGCAATATATTATCATAGTGTTCAAAACTTATACTATCTTACAGTCCAATAAACAAAAATTGTGATTCTTCATTCACAGTCTGCTCATATTTACCCAATTTTACAAATAAGTATCATGCACATTTCCTAGTACCGCTTTCATGTACCATATTTATAAAAAAGATTCCCCTTACGAAACAGCAATTAGTTGCTACTACATGGAAATAAAACAGCATTGTTCCTTCATCCAAACAGCAACCTCATTGAAAGATTTTCTCATCCCAATGAGGCATGCGATAGCATTAGCAACTCAAGCTCATTTTACCTCATCCTCGGACCTACTAATCTCAAGCAATTCTGTGTCTGCCTTCAATTTCCATGTAAGCTATTCCCCAACTTGTCGAATTTTTGTGCAAGTGCATGATGATTCTTGCTCTCGTACACTTGAACGAGCGAGTGTATTGCCTTGGATATGACTTGCTTCTTCTGATATTCGGTAGTGGTCCCAGCCTCAGCCCTGCTACATGGCTCCCCAAGCGAGGAGCATACAATTTTTAGCCACTCCTCCAGGTATGGAGCCTTCTGCACGACACATACAATGATTGATATTAATCTTTCTAGTACCGCAATTTATTGAGAAAACAACGAGACTATTTTACTTGATAAAATGTCTAAAGCTTTTAATACACAACAAACTAACTGAATGAATAAATAAATAGTCAAGTAAATCAGAAGAGCACAAGGCATAGGCCCGACACGCCCTCCCATATCTTCTGAATCATCGTGGGCATGGAAACATAATTTTTCATCAAGGAAGAACTTTGCTATTTTTTTACATCATGTTTGCTGATATAAAACTACCTTTACAAGAAAATCTTTCAAGGATTGTTGATCAGTGCTCCAAGTAAGGCTGAGCAAATGCAGCATGGTCGATGTTATCTGTCACAGGAATGATAGAATGTGAGAGATTCCCCCAGGACTAAAAGAGAAGGCATTTTCCACCGTCAATATAATGTACCATAGTAGTCAAGGCGGTGAGGCGCAAGGCCGCGCCTTGGGCTTTTTGGCCACTTAGGCGAGCCTTGGGGTGCTCTAGGCGCAAAAATTAGCCTAAAACCCCTAAAGGCGCAAGAGCTCGCCTGAGAGCCTAGTCACGCCTTTGACTACTACGTAATGTACGAAGGATAAACAAAGCTGGAAGCTTTTTAACAAAGAATAATGTCTATATGAAACCCATAGCAATCGAATGGAATTTTTTGTGTGCTTGAGAGAGAGAAAAAATGATCCAGCGTACTATCTAAAAAAGAGTTGCATGAGCTTCACCTGCTTATCGAGAGCAACCCTGTATCTGAAGCTTGATGGTGTCGATATTGAGTCTGATCTTGGATTTTCAATTAGATGCTCCAGACCTTGGACAACGTCCGAAAAGGATTTACCATAATCTAAATGGGAAAAAAAAAATTAAAGCTGGCTAATTTTAGCATCCTTAAGAATGACACTCGATAAGCAACAGTAAAAGCTCTTTAAGTGGAACTGTTTTGTGACACCACTAGAGCCATCATGACAACTACAAAACGGTTACAGTTAAAGTACCAAGAACTGAGACAGGCACAGCCAAAGCAGCAGCAGCTTGTATCCTGATCTTGAAGTTTGAAGAATCACGTAGTAATAGCAGAAGGATGCTAAAAACAGAAGGGGCCCTGCCAGAGAATATAGGCATAATTTAGGCATGTCTACTAAACATTTTTTCTAAGACTGCAACTGATACGAAGGGAAAATTGTGCCCTATCGTATCAGAACAGCGGCGAGGTATAACATGCCACATCAATTCATATTCTATCAGCCAATCACATGAGAACATAAGTATTCTGCTGAGCAGATTAAAAAGAATAATTATAACAAGAAACAGCATTCCATGAAATGACTAGATCCAAGATTAATATGAAAAATTAAACGAAAAGAAGCTTCTTCAATATCACCTTACCAATCCATATCTTGTAGTCTTAATGTCTCGTTTAAAAATAGATTGCTCAGAGCATGACAAACATTCCATTGGACCTGTTAATTATATACTCATGATTCAGTAAAAACCATTATGGAACTTAAATATTACATATCTATTACAAATGAAATTGCATTCCATTAAACCAACGGAATAATTTTGATAGATATCTCTGATTATAAGGACAAGATACCTTCACATTTCCAGTTGTAACACAAGAAAGGAATGCTTGAACTGTTCTCTCCAGCAGGCACATACCCAGAGTAGATACAGGATGAGTATGTGTACTGGAACTAGATCTCATGAATCTTGAAAGGTTTCCAAGAGCCCGTACAGCATTTGATTTAATCTGATGATAGAAAATAAAAGACCCGCTGAAGAAATGAATTTAGGTTTAAAACTATATATAAAAGCTTCTAAAAATCCTCAACCCTAAGCGAAACCAAGAATATTATGAAAAACATCATCAAACTCTTGAAAGACAAGTGTATCAACATAAACTCTCCAAAGATGCTTTACCATGCAGATTGCATAATGATTGAACTAAAATGGAAATATTGAAAAAATCATTAGTTCCTCATCATTCCCTCCACTGCATCATCCAAAACGACAAACACCTTGTCCACCCCTACCTCTTCCCTTCTTGATTTGTTAATACATATTTGTCACTGGAAGTCTAGAAAACATTATGCAATATATTGACAAGAATACAATATCTCCATTTTTCACACAAGCATGGATATAGAGAATGATAATATAGTTAATCTGCATATTTCATGTGACTGTGAATGCAAAAGGAGTAAATATGAGAAAAATATGGTAGCAATGCCAATGACCCTAAATTTTAACTTAGTTACCTTGTCTCCGTCTTTTGCTAGACGCAAAGCACACTCAACTAGAAGCTCCACTATTCGAGGATTCAAGTCTAGAAACAGAAGAGAGAACCAATTACTTGAAACTCAGAAACCTTGTTATCATAACCATTAAATGAAAGATAAGCACCCTTGTAATGCCAGGGGCCCACCTGTAGTGTTTTCCAAGGGAAAGTCATTGATACAATGACGCAGGGAATCACATATGTTTGCCATAGCCCAAGAAGCTGTTATTCGCACCTGGGTACACACTGTAATGAATATTTGGGTCTTAACCGTTAAAGACATCAAAAGAGCAAACAGACAAGCAAAGGCAAGGTACCGAAACCAAGGGATCGTGAGTGTTGATCTCAACAGCATTAATAAACTTGGCAAGAATCTCTGCACTAAAGGAATTAAGTTCTTAATTTTCTTAACTGCGATCTGATGAAACAATGAGCTGGCATAAGTGAGCACGTTAATATGTAGGCCACTAAACAGTGAGCCAGAATCACCTGTGAGAAATTTGTGGAAAACAAGATATTACACCAATAGCCCTACAAGCAGCTGACCTAACTGATGGAACCTCATCATTCATCGCGTTATTGATCTGTCAGGATTTAAATAGTGCAATGCATATAATTGTAAAATTTGCGAGACAGGCATAATTTATCTAATTGCCGGAAAAAAAACACTAAACTCAGACACTTACCAAACAAGATATTATAAATTCTTGATTCTCCTTCGAGAGAGAGATAAATACAGATGAAGTGATGCCTGCACAACAAGTAACTGATGCAGTTCTCACCTTCGAAAGAGAAAATAGATGACAAATAGAAATTAGTTATCCATATGTTGGAGAGAAAGACACAATTAAATCAAGAAAATCTCCCCAGTTGATTTTGTACACTGACTAAGAGCTTTATCCATAATTTTATCAAATGCATTTTTTTCTTCTATTAGGCTATAAACTATTTAACCATGTCCAACTTTCATCTCGATTCTCCTTTGCCTCCCCATATTTAGAGGATGAATTAATAGATAATACCAAAATATCTGAATTTTTCTAACTTTCAAAAAGATAACAACAAAATATACCAGATATGTAGCTTAGTGATGGAAATTGAATCCAGAAACAAAAGGACACAATTCAAGGTGCTTAGTTGCACTCAGTGAAAGTACATAATGACTAAACCCAGCCACCCAGTTGGACAGGTTTAAAAAGCTCATTTAGCTATAAGCAGAAATTTAAGGCATGCTAATAATGGCAAAAATTTCAGGAAGAAAAATACATCATAACCTATCATAGAACATAATAGTTCAAAGAAAACATAAATCCAACCAACCATTGAAGAAGTATGAAACACTATCAAAGGCAGGTGCTTCTCTATTGTTGTGGACCAATGCTCAGTTCCTGATTTAAATGTATTATGTTCTTCTCTGTTATCATCTGGACTCTCAGCTTCATATGATGGAGCTGATGATACTTTCTTTGTCCTTATGCAATCAGATAGGAACGGTAAGTCCAATAATTTATCATCTAGATCTTCTGTTCCTCTAAATCCAGATATTGCACGAAGACACTCATCCAATACCTAAAAAACGAAAAAGACTGCTTCAGAAACAGGGATAGCTGGAACCTTGGCCTAATAGACAAACAGATGATATATCTCGTGATTACACAAAGTAGCAGTTAGTCATGCAGGGAAAGGGAAAAAACCTGTCTTTTGCAAAAAATAGTCATATAAAGGTATATGACTATATTCTATCAAATAATGATACGGTGAAGATGCAAAAGTAACTGAAAGAATACCTTCACGTACGGGAGATGTGTTGAAATTATGGGTAAAAAAGATAAAAGGATATACCTTGATAGCTGCAGCTAAAACTTTTTCACCAGCAAACCCAACACTGTCACTTGCATGAACTTTCCATGATCTAGCATGAACTTCTGGAGTGGCAGTCCTCAAAACTTTGGAGAATATGGTGGATACTTTTTCCCAGCACGAATTTGCTATATTTGGGTAGTTATGTATCAATGCTCTAAGGGCCTGGAACACATGACTTTGACGTAAACAATGAACAGTAACAAAATATGATTGAAATATCCTAAACTTCATTCTGATTGTAAAAAGGATGGTATATCCCTGTCTCTGAAACTACAATATTAATTATTAGTTTGGAGTTTGGTAATTGAAATGACAAAAGGATTAGTAAGATTGTTCTGACGATAGGTTGTAATTTATTTGAAGCCCGTGTCATGGTATGCTAGTGTCCACCAAATGACATATACTATGCTGATAGATCAAGAAATGAAGAAACCGGGTTGGTGTAGGATTGTATCAAGAGTTGATTGATATTGAGATTCTTATCCACATTTTGTTTCATTGTCCCATTTTTTTTCTTGACTGCTACTGTTGTTATAAACACTCTTTTTCTAGTAATACACACCTTTTTTATCAATTTCACTCACTTTTCTCCATAAAAGGATCTAAAATGGGGACAACTGGCCCGCTGCTACCATAGAAATCCTAAAATTACCATGCCGTATATTTAACAGTCTTTCCCCTCAACCCCTCTTATTTTTTATTTAACATTTACTCTTATGCATTTTATTCACCATTGATAGAAATACTTATCTAATACATATTTTATTTAAGAGGAGATACATCTATTTATTCACTATACAGATACAGTCATCAGAAAACAATTATTTCTTCTATCATTTAATAGCAATAAACTATATTTCTGTTATGGAAAATAAATATCCATGAGGAAAAACAACACACAAATTTGTCCTTTTTTTCTCCTATTTCCATAAAAAATCTCAATTCTTTCTTTAGTTTCTATATAGTAACCATTCAATATAATTATGATGAAATTATTTTTCTTTGCATATAGGCATCCATTTTTCTCTGTTGCGGATATTCTAAAATTTAATTTATATCACTAGCGGATAATGAATCTTATATGCCTATTTTTCCAATTTGGAACTAATTCTATGCAAGAAATTAACTGAATATCCTCATTATGATTCCATTCAATTCCTTTACAGAATTGGAACCTACGCTTTAAGAGCATTTTTAATATACAAGAATTCAACTTGCATTCCCACCAAACAATGTAACTTACGGCGTCTACCTCTACATAGAAGTTTCCAAGTTTCAGAAACAGAATTCGGTAACCAAAATTTTACGCTTCCAGTCACGTCTTTTGTAATTGAAGAAACTGAAACCATGTTTTATACTATTTGAAGTGTTTCTTACTTTCGTGATCACAATATGTTTATAAAATGAGACAAAACATTTCCGACACCCAATCAGTCTATAATGTATTAATTACATATATTAAAGTCATAGTATTTTGTAGATCATCTTCCTTCAAGCTTTTAAAATGAAATTGTATTTTCCTTATTGTGTAAAGTTACATGGAAATTTTTTATTTATTTATATACGTACACTTAAAATTTTGAAATTTGCAATTATATCCATATATTTTTATTATATTACACATTTCCCTCACTTTTTTATTTCCAATTAGTTTCCCGGCGTCCATTAACCCGTCTTAGTTCAGTTTTTTCATGCAATTTAGTTCTGAACTTGGAAAAAAGGGTAATATTTGGGTTCAAATATTTAGGACAAGGATTGAGGGTAAAGACACTATGTGGAGATATAAACAGGTCAAACTTATTCACGTCAATATTTTAGCAGGTTCCCAGCCAGATTTTGATGATAAGTGTTTTTGTATAACAAACATAATAAGTCCAAGTATGTTCTAGTGATAACACGAAGTTTAGGAGCCAAAGTGGGAAATATAATAATTTTAGAGGCCACAGATAAAATTTACCTATATTATAATATTACCTGGAGAGACTCTATGCATAATGTTGAGTTTGTTAGGTTCTCAGAATGTCGAAATAGCATGGAAATGACACCAAAACTCTTCTCAGACTCATTAAGACCTGGAAAAGGGCTTCAAATAAATTACAAAGGTCGAATCAGATTAAAGCTTGAAAGAAAAATTAAAATCCCAGTCATGCAACGCACAGTAGCACTTTCTCAACAATGAGTGAGCAAATATACTTTGCTAGATTACAAGTTAGAAGCAAAAAGCGCCTCAGATCTTTATGAACCACATTATGCAATGATTGAGAACTCAAAGGTACACCATTAAAGATCTCACCTGTTGATAACTCCTCTGATAGCAATTGTTTGATATGTGGTGATGGAGGTAACTTAGATAGAGCAGCGGTCAAACAATTAATAGTAGTGGCCTGCATATAGATTTAAAAAAATAACAAATTATAATAAGATAATCCTCCTACAAAAGAAGGATATTAAAGTTTATTAATTTGAAATACCAATTATAAGCAAAAGCGAAACTAACCAGCAAAGCAGTTTGATCACTTTTGAAAGGAAAGCCATTTTGGGTCCTTGATAATAAAGATGTAACTACTGTTGGCAACAATTCTTCGGGCATTCTTGAATATCTGGATGAGAAAATATCACCCGAAATAACACAACAGTGTATAAACAGTTTGTCGAGATTCTAAAAACATGCAGACCAACTAAAATACACAACATATACCAATATAAACTCAATCAGAAGCAGCTCTATATCCAAATTATGGTAACTTTTCAAAAAAAACCAAAATCCTGAATGATAGGCCCAAAAATAAATTCCTAAAAGGGGTACTCTTCTCGAAAGCTAGCAACCGTGCTCAAAAAAAGACTCGTGGACACATTCGCGTACTACTCGCCAAAAAGCTCGTTAAAAGGCTCGTGAACATGTACAGAAATAAGGATGTTATATTTATCATGAAAATTATAAGTAATTATAAAAAAATTATATACGTATATGTATCGTAAAATTTCAGTATTTTTAAGAGATTAAAAATGTTTTGAGCACATAACACTTTGATTCATGAGGTCAAAATAAATTTTAAGTTCGAAACTCGGCTTTAGCTAGTTAAAAATTAATTGATATTCCCGACTAAAGCTCGATTTGAACAAAGCTCGGGCTGCTTGGTTTGAGCAAGCTCGAGTTTGGCTTGAGCTCGTTCAAAATTTAACAAACAAAGCTCAGCTTGATTTATTTACAGCCCTACTTATCACAAGTATTCACAAAGCGTGTGCCACCCTAATAAAACCTCCACTCCAGTAATCATGTCATTATAAAAATATCTTATAAAATCATTGTTTATAATCCGTACAAACTGACATAGGTGATAAACTTCATTGCAAATCATACAATTTCAAGAAATTGCTTTTAATAATTAAATATTAAATTATCCATTTTAATAAAATTATTGTTCAAAAACATGTGTTCAATGACCGGAACTAAAGATCTATAAGCAGCGAGACTAACAACAATATAATAGAATTCTACAGAACAGTAGCCAAGCAAAAGAGTCAAAAAGATAATGAGAACAATAAGCCCAAACAGGAGAGACAAGAACATCTGGATTGGAAGCTCAGCTCTACTGTTTCAATGTCACTACTAGGGGACGTTTCAGAGCATTGCAGTAAGGAAACTAAATATAAAAGTTATTTGACTTGAGAGAGAGAGAGAGAGAAAGATAATTCTTACGGCGTAGAAGATATTAATAGCATGAGAATATTGAACAAGGATGGTATCATTCTGCTATAATTTTCATGCTGAAGCAAGTAAAGAACGCCTGCAGTAGAAGTTATAAGAGAATATGTTATACGAAAGCAGCCAAGTAAAATTATGAAAACATCAACGAAAAAATTATGAGTGATGCTAATTAGCAAGAGAACCTAACTAAAAAGCATCCCAGAATTGCTTCTAAGTACCAGTATGAAGTTGCATCAATATACTCCCAAGGGAGCTCGAAAGTGGCATAAAAGATCCCCATCTTGAAGATTCCTTATATTCTGCAACTTGCAGAAAAACAGATGAAGGCCCATCTAGCATAACTGCCAGAGTTGAAGCAGATGCCATCCGTGCCTAGACACCACAGAGCAATTACAATAATTGAGAATCATCAAAGGCATAAATACCTAAGTACATAGCTTGAAACTGAAACACGTGCAAAGTACCCTGGAAGTAAAGAAGAACACATTAATCTCACACATTATATAAACAGAGACAAACAATAAGGGATTTATTTTAATCATCAACCATAAAATTACCAAACTGAAAATAACACACATCAACACCCGTTTGGTTAGGAGTCAAGAGACTGAAATGGAAAAAAATTATACAGAAAGGGACTTTAATCCCTCCCACATTGGTGACAATTGATAGAGGAACGTCTGCGTAAGTATAGTTTTTGGACTTGAAAAAGAAATGAAAGAAAGAAATAGCATCATGACCATCACAAGCAGTTAAAAACAAAATATATTTTAAGAAAATAAAGTACTTTGCCATCCTAATTCCTATCATGTTAGTGAGATGAAATTTTAAGTCGCCCAGGAGGGTACTGCAGATGCCTTTTTCCACCTATCTGAAAACCAATGAATGTTTAGACTAAGGGCCAGTTTGGGAGCTCCATTTTCAAGCTTTTCCAAACTGCTGTCTTGAAAAGATTTGTAGATAAATTGCAAACAGTTCCTAATTAAATAGTATTAAGAGTCAAAATCTTTTGTCCAATGACGAAATATGTTATTCTGTGAAAGTCTGTAAGTGGAACTTTTCATAACAAGAGCTCTAACAGCAATCCCAAACAGGCCCTAAACAGAGCTAGTTCTATCCTTTGCCCTCTACCTGCGCGGAACAGAAACTTGAATGCATAATGTAAGTACCTTTATATATGGATCAAATAACAAGCATGTCATAAGAGTCGCTTCCGACTTCCTACAAACAAACGAAAGAGATTAGTCAAGATGAAGAATGAAAACTCAGGTGGAAAACCAAAGTGCAATACAAATTGAGCATATGATCAGTGAGAACTGGAAAGGGCTCCACCTTGGTTGTAGCACATCATTAGTTGGCAAAAGCATTGTCCAATGGGTGGTAAATGATTTGGGATCAGCTTGACAAAGATCCTAATAACAAATTAAAATGAATGGTTTCAACAAAAGAAACAGTTAAGGATTTATAACCAGCCACCTACACCATAAAAAAAAATAGGTAACTGATGGTTTTTAAACCTTCCGTATGTAACAAATGAGGGCCATCACCATTAAGTTTACGAAAGAAACAGTATAAAACAAGAAGCAAAACTAGACAAATATTAAAATGCAAGCTGAATTTATTCCAAGAGTAGAAACATGTGAATTAAATAGAAATGTACAAGGATATTAAATGTTACCTGTATGCAACGAATGGCCGCGACTCTGACCTTCGACCCTTTGATAGTACCACTGTCTTTCCCCATCCCATCAGTGTCACTGCAATCAGAATCTGATGATGTAAAATCGGACTCCCGATCAGAGATACTGAAACATCCCAGAGAGTTGGGCTGCTTTGAATTTATGCTGTTCTTTTTGCGCAAATGCGGAGGCCTATATGGAGCACTTTCTTTTGTGGTTGGTTCTTTTAAGGCCAACTTCAAGTGGTTTCCAGTGAGCTCATTCTCCTTGAATCCACCAGTCAGGAATGTATGTTTTGGCCTATTGCTAAGGCCGTAAGTAAAGAACATACGCAGTGTTGCCACAAAACCAGACACCTGTGAAATGCATTTATATAATGAAGGCTATAACTATATGCGTCACACTGTATATACCAAGACTCCAACAGTCAAATATATAACAACATTAAACTGGTATTGCAAACAAATCAGGAGAATAAGAAGAGGATTAGCATACATGCTCAAGAAGGGAACCTTTGGGGTCCACGAGAACCAGGTGCAGAGTATTGAGAAGAGAAGCCAAAAACCTGGAAAATAAGAGTACAAACACCACATTCCATAGTCAAATGCAAACTACGTCAACTATCAATCAAATCACTCATATGGAATATAAATGTGGGTGTTTTAGATGTGTTTGCATAATATATTAAAGCTGAGGTAAAAGATTTTGGAACCTTGACACAGCAAAGTCTTCAACAAGCAAACTTTTAGCTGCCAAGGCATCCATCAACTTCCTAATTACCTACACGAACAAAAATAAATTAACGCGAACAAAAATAAATTAAGAGACTAATTAATAAGGAAGCCATCACAAGGGAAAAGGGAAATAAGCAAATACACCTCAATTGTGGATTGCCAAACATCTGCAGGAGAATCAGATCCAACTGTCATGAAAACATCCCCAAGCATACCAAATATTGCGGTCAGAACCTCCCATAAACTGCAGTACTCAGACAGCCTATTTCCAGACACTGCAGCAGATTCAGGGTTGCCACTCAAACAACACGAGTTAACTAACTGTGCATGACAGAACTCCACAACGCCAAGAAGGAATTTCACAAATTCAATTTTTTCTGACAGAGGAAATTTCTGGTGCGTTGTGTCGACAAGATGCCTGGTATGTGCGGAAAAAAACAGAGAGATTATTTAAAGCGAATGGTAGATGGCATAACAAGATTGAGCTACTAAAGAAGCATCTATAAGAAGTAGGCCCTTAAAATCCTAACTTTCTTTATATGCTGTGGATTCATTGTTCCAGTGAGAGGCATTGTCTAAGGCTAAACCGAACCAATAAAGAGAGAGAACGGACCTTAAGGTTTCCAAGCATTCTAAGGCTGCTTTGACAGTAGAAGCATTTGAAGCATCGAGAGAGGGGATGACAGTATCCGAGAGGAAGAACTGCAGCAGTTTGGAATAGAATTCGAGAACATATGTCCAAGAAGAAGAGTTTAACTGAAGACAAACACGTCGACAATTGCATATCTCATACATCTGAAAATGGTGATAACGAGAAACATTAAAACGTGATAACAAATGGACGGCTACTGAATAAAAATGTAAGCTATGCAGTACCAAGGAAGTAATGTGAGAAAATGTAAGAAATAAATCTCGTGCAGGTACATGCTCTGTGGAATCAGAAACCAGCTCCATCAGGAATAACAAATCAGATGTGACCTGAGAAAAGCAATCTGAATTAGCATAGAAGAATGGAGAAATAACTATATCTTCAGTAACACGTAGAAGTTAGTTAGTTAGTACCTCATGTGGAGGAAGGTCGGAAGCGGAAAAAATGAGAGAGCAAGAATTGGAGAAGATGACATTATGGAGAAGTTGTGGGATTGACTCTAAATTTGACTTGGGACTGGCTGTTAGGGTTTCGTCCCGCAGAGTGAGAAATGCCGTTCTCCATGTTCTTACATTTGAGGATGAAGATGACGCGGCCATTCCACCATACGCCAATCAAGCTCCAAACCAGGCAAGCAAAGCTTTAAACTTCACAATATCTTCGAACGGACAGAATAGACTTGAAAGGATTCATTTGCTCGTCTCTTCGCGAACTCACACCTGAAACAGGTTTCCAATTCATTCTCAGAAGCATTTGAAAGCTATAACTCAATTTCCGAACACAAAGCGAGATTCACAGCAACATGAGATCGGCAATGAGAGGGGAGGCGCTTCTATGGCGAAAGTAGCAATGGAGGATAGATCGTAATAGTTCGTTGGGGAAGAAGTTGCTTCAGCGGCGCTTGTTGGCGGGTTCAGAGCGAAGATCCACTGACACTCTGGGCTTGTGGGCTTTTACTTGATACCTTCCGGCTTTAATTGCGAGCACTGTTTGGTGGTTGCCGTCTGATTTTTAACTTGCAGGGTGAAAAGGGCATCAGAAATCTATGCGGTTAATAATCGGAGTTTAAATGTGATATCAAGGTCCTTTAAAGCCTCAAGCCCATTAGATTCAAAAATTACATGGGCTAAACAACTGTACACCTCGGCACCACTTCGCGCCGAGACCATGTCAGCACGACATCTCGCCGAGGTATAGAACCAAATTAAATAACCTTCGGCGTTACCCACCGCCAGTTCGCCGTGACATCACCCTCACAACCCACTGCTCTGACGTTTCTCTCCCCTCTACCGCATTAAATGCATTACCAACTGGCAGAGATGAATCATTTAATGCTCAGACGGCGGACAAGACCCCCAAGCGGCGGGCCACACGTGTATCTCTCACAGATGGGCCCCGCATGACATCATCACACACAAATCCTATAAATG
>CATIWQ010008111.1:0-13587 GCA_949673415.1 Euphorbia schlechtendalii
CACCTCCTCTACCCTGAAACAATTGTTCAATTAAGTTTAATATAATTAAACTTACTCATAAACTAATTTACTTAATTTACTTTTTTCTATAACTCTACGAATGCCATAAACTAAGTTTTACACTAAACAAACAATATAACATATAATTATAAACAATGAAATAATAAATTTCTCATAAAATACATTATTTCAAAATCCTATCTTACTTTATGTAATTGATTAAAAATAAAGTTAATTTAAAATCATATCTTACATTTATTAACTTACATAATTTTTTACACTCATGTAATGCACTACTTACAATTTTTTAACTTTACTATTTCACTTATATAACATATAATTCAACTATGTAACTAATTAATTTATTTTTTTCTAAAAAAACCTAATATAAATAATTAATTTTTCAATTATGCATAACTAATTAACCATAAAATTAAGAAAATAACTTTTTTAAAATATATCTCCGGTGGGGATTATGTTCACCGGCGGCAAATTGGATTCCGGCGAACAGAAATCCAACTGAACCACATTACAGGCGGATCCCGGGTCCGCCAGTGCAGCGACACAGGCGGACCCGGAATCCACCTCTTTGCGGCACAGGCGGACCCGGAATCCGCCTTCGTTTCATCACAGGCGGACCAGGTTTCCGCCTGTAATGTGGAACAGGCGGACCCGGTGTCCACCTTTGTTAGTCCACAGGCGGACCCGTTGTCCGCCCGTGCTGCGGATCGGGCGGACATCGGATCCGCCTACGCTGCTGGAAATTTCCAGCAACGGTTTTGGCCGGATTCCGGCCAAAATAGTTAAAAAAAAAAAGATTAAATTTAAGGTTGGGGGTATTATGGTCCGTATTTAAAAAAAATACGGGCGGCGCGAAGCAATACTGGGCGGTGTATAGCAATTCAGTTTATAAAATATTATTCTCCTTTATTTGTTACACTCATTTCAGTATCTCAACCACTAAAGTGATGATAACGGTATAATCGATGATAAAAAGAATTTATAGTTGATGATATAAATTTGTTTAATATTTACTTAATTACGTATTAAGTATAATTGTAAAATGAAGTTGTCATGCATTAAATTGGGTGTTTGTGACATTTATCCTTATAATGTCCGCAGTCTTTAAGAAAAATTCCTTGAATTTGAATAATTTACAACGCAAGCTTACACCGAGTGTTGAAATCTCATTAATAAACAAATTTTACAAGTTTATTTATCATTGAATTTTGCAAACCAAGCTATATTATATAACTAAAATTCTGAATTAATAAGTCCACAAAAAAGTAACTTTCATTCATTATGTCTCACATGCCTTAATTATTATCCTTTTATGCATCATTTATGAAGATCAGTAATGAATGTTCCAATTTTGGATAAAACTTAAAGTTAGAATTATCTATTAGTATCTCCTATACGTCAAACTAGGTTAACTAGCTAGCTTTCCTAATACAGCATCAGTGCATCACACAAAAGTAATGGTATTTTAATTTGGCCTAATACATCAAGGTTCCCTTGAAGTTGGTTTAAAAAACCCGATACTATCCTCAACTTTCAAAATGACCAATTACCCTCATCAACTTAGCAAAAAGGATCAGTTACCCCCTTAACTTAGCAAAAATGCACCAGTTAACCCCCTAAATGCCACGTGTCAAAATCTAGTTGATTTCACTTTTCAAGGATGTCATTTTTTTTATTTTTCTCTCTTTAACCAAAAGTTGACACGTGGCATTGAATGGGCAAACCGGTGCATTTTTGCCAAGTTAAGGGGGGTAACTGGTTCTTTTTACCAAGTTAAGAGGAGTAACCGATCCTTTTGAAAGTTGAGAGTAACATCGAGTTTTCTAAGCCAATTTCAGAGAATCTTGATACATTTACCCTTTTAATTTCTTTCATATAAAAGACAAGACATTATTTGGCAAAATTAAGGTCGTATAATTGTCACATCATTATGTACAGTTTACGAATGCATGAAATAAAAGCCAAAACATAGGACTTGCCAAACTACTCGTTTTATTCGTATATCGGCTTTACATACATTATTTAATTAATTTTCAAATCAAAATTAAGAGCTAATTATTAAAAAGCTAAAAGTAACAAAAGTTTCTTTTTCTTTTTCGAATACTCCAAGTGAGTACGTTTCAATAATTAAAATAATAAAATTTTGTCAATTGAATTTTCATGTCAAATCCTCTCTTGATGTAAACTCTAGCACTTGTACGAATATACAGAACTTTCTAGTTAATACAAATGCGACACATGGTGTTAAATTAAACAATAATATATCAAGTCAAACTCAAAGTTGCTGAAACATGAGGATTAATTTTTGTTCACAAAATAACTAATCAAAAAATATTTGTGTTCACAAAATATGATAATTTTCGGGCGTATATATTTGCAACAAGTGGAGCTGAATTATTGGAATAAAAATGCAGGGCAATTAACAAAAAAATATGTAGTCAAAAAAAGAAGATTTGACAATAATGGCTGTTAACTATAATAAACCGATATTTGAATAAGATATAGGGGAAAATTGATTATATTGATTTCATTATATGTTTACAAATATAAAATCAAGTGCTTTATATAGCATTTGGTATTCTAATGAACACAAATTACGCTAGGAGGTAAGGGAAAGTAGGTGGGATCACCCACCTACAACTTGACTTTATCTAACACTCCCCCTCAAGTTGAGTAGTGGGATTACCAATGCTTAACTTGTCAAGTATTTCTTTGAAGGTTTTCCCGTTGACTGCCTTTGTTAGAATATCTGCTAGTTGATCTTCGGATCGCACAAAAGGTAGTTTTATGATACCACACTCAATTTTTTCTTTGATGAAGTGTCTATCAACTTCCACGTGTTTGGTTCGATCGTGCTGTACTGGATTTTGAGATATTTGAATTGTTGCTTGATTATCGCACATTAGCTCACAGGTTTTGGTTGGTGGAAAACCAATTTTTTTAGCAACTTTTGAATCTATAGTATTTCAGTCAAGCCTCTAGTGATCCCTCGAAATTCAGCTTCCGCACTTGACAATGCCACCACCTTCTGCTTCTTGCTTTTCCACGTGACTAGATTGCCTCCAACAAGTGTGAAGTAGCCAGAGGTTGACCTTCGATCCACTGGATTTCTTGCCCAGTCAGCATCCGTATATCCTACAATGTGTAAATGACCATGTTTTCTGAACAAGATTCCATGTCCTGCTGTGCTTTTTAAGTATCTAATGATCCTCCATGTAGCTTTCATATGATGCTTTTATGGTTGATGCATGAATTAACTTACAATTCCTACAGCATATGCTATATCTGGTCGTGTGTGTGAGACAGATAAATAAGTTTTCCCACCATTCATTGATATCTCTCTTTATTCGCCAACTCCACTTCTTCCATGAATTTGAGTCCGTGGGTTATTGCCATAGGTGTGTCTGCTGGTTTGCAGTCGAGCATTCCTGTTTCTACTAATAGATCTAGGATGTATTTCTTCTGGCATATGAAGATTCCCTGGTTAGACCTTAGTACCTCTATTCCAAGAAAATACTTGAGCCTTCCCAAATCTTTCATCTCAAATTCAGCAAATAAACTTTTCCTCAATTCGTTAATTTCTTCTACATCATTCCCTGTAATAATCATATCATCGACGTATATGATCAAGCAGGTTATGAGGTTACCTCTTTGTTTGAGGAACAATGTATGATCTGAGTTAGATTGACTGAACCCATATCGCCTCATTGCTAGAGTGAATCTGTCAAACCATGCCCTTGGTGACTGCTTTAAACCATAGAGAGACTTTCTTAGTCGACATATCTCCCCCTTTCTGAAATCTCCCTAGAATCCTGGTGGTGCTTCCATGTAGACTTCTTCTTCTAAATCTCCATGTAAGAAGGCATTTTTGACGTCAAATTGGTGAAGTGGCCATTCTTTATTTGCAGCTATCGAAAAAAGGACTCGAATAGTATCAATTTTAGCCACTGGAGAGAAAGTTTCTGAGTAGTCAATACCATAGGTCTGAGTGTACCCTTTCGCAACTAGTCGAGCCTTATATCGTTCAATTGAACCATCTGATCTATGTTTTATTGTATAGACCCATCGACATCCAACTGATTTCTTCCCTATGGGCAGGGTGCATTTTTCCCATGTGTTGTTTTTGTTGAGTGCATTCATTTCTTCTGTCATTGCTTTTTTCCATTCATCGGATGTTAATGCTTCATCAGTTGTGTTTGGAATTTCCTCTTCACATAGGGCTGTAAAGTATGCTTTGGCCTCCTGAGATAAGTTTGCTTGTGCAATATTGGTCATTGGGTACTTTGATCCTCGCCTGATTGGTTCTGGTGAATATCTGTTTGGAGGAATTCCCCTAAATCTTCGCGGCGGCAACACTTGTGATTCTACATTTTGTAATTCTTCCTCTGTGATGTCTTCTTGGGTTATCAAGTCGGAATGATTAGTATTCGTGACATTGAGCTCCGGAGGTTGTATTATTTCTTCCTCTGTGATGTCTTCCTTCTGATTACTATGATTAGTCACATAACATATGCTCTTAACGAATTTTATCTTACAAAATGCTGGAAATATGGAAACGTCACATTCTTTTTAACATTTCGAAATATTATCCAACATTATATAATATGATTAAATGGATTAATGAGAGATATTAACTTTTAACGTGGATAATAATTATAAATTAAATCCGACTTCCATTACAAAATCCTGGTTCTAATTATAAAATCCTCCATCAACGTCTATCCGATATAATAATTGTCTTCGAATTCATACAACCACGATATTATATATTTATGAAGTTTTGTTGGTTTAATCTATAATTAACTACTTGGTACAGTAGCAAGGAAATATTACATTCTTTACTCAATTCTCATGAGATCCAACTACAAATTAAATACGAATGTTTTCACAAACAAATAGACAATTAAACCCTTATTATATAGATAAATTAACCATTATTATATAGATAAATTAACTACTTGGTACAATATCAAGGAAATCATACATTCTTTGTTACTGAGGTAGGTGTATTGTATTTTGAACGCCTACCTCATTAATAAATTTTAAAATTTTTTTATAAGTGCGTGTATATATATTATATAAAACACAATGGTAAGATATAAGACTAGGGTGAACTTAAAACATGTCTTATGGTTTCATTATTTTTCAAAATGAGGTATGTGAAATTTTTTCCAAAACAAGGTCCATGATTCAAAAAGTTAGCAAAAATGTGATAAAATATATGTTTTCATTAAGATAATGATGTTACAAATGATATTTTAATCAATTCAATATTCTCGTAATTTATTTATGTTATTGTGAATTATATATCAAGATTTGAGCAAATTTCGAAAAAAAATGTTGTCCATTTATTATCATCTTTCATTGAAAAGAAATACTTACACTTCTAAAAATTTCATAATTTATTATTGATGTGTATTACATTCATATTAACCAACCTGTAAAATTTTAATTTAAAATGGATAAAATTACCCTTTATCCTGACAAAATATGATATTAAGGATCATTTGCTTGCTAATTTTTTGAAATTATACATCCCTTTTGGAAATAAAATTTCACTAACATGCTTTGAAAAAAAAGTGAAATCACAAGTTTACCAAAAAAAAAAAAAAACTAATAACAAATTGAAAAATCTGCCAAAGTTTTCAAATATAGAGGTATAATTCTAAGAACCATGATTAGATAATGAGAATTTAAAATTGATTCAAATACACCTCATGTGAAATCATTATTCTTAACAAAAAATTAATTTTATTATTTTTGCTTACTTTTTGAATTCATAGACATATGTTAAACCCCCCCACTTGAAAAACATTGACACCACATATTGTGTTTCAAATTTGACCACATATATATGTATATGTATATATCTATACATTTTTTTTTATTTGAATCATTTATTACATTTGAATGGTTGATCTTTAATCCGTTTTTTCATTTGTGACTCAGAAGCAATAAAATATGTATCAAACTTTTGAAGAGAATTAAAAGTCAACGTAAATATTATTGCCTAAAACATGGAAGATAACTATACCTTATATGGAATATTTACTTTGAATAAAAATTTGGTATTTATTTAAAATGTTGTCATCATTGTTTTTATATCATTATTTGTTTATATAAAAGTAATTGTTTCATTTTCCTTATTACAATTAGATCAATGTTACCCTTATTCTATAGTGATAAAAGATAAATAATATTAGTTTTTACAAAAGCAATAAATTTATAAAACTCATTTTTTCGTATATCAAATTTCATAGTTTGATATTATAGTGTAAACAATTTTTTTTTTTTTTGAGAAATATAAACTATTTTAAAGTTGTAATAAAATTAAATCTCCGCATGCAACCATTATAGTCAATATCAATAATTAATTTTAAAACTTTATTCGACATTCTATTACCACCTTCCCCTCGCTCTCCAGTAACTAACTTGAGCGATGTAAAGATTTAGTTGGATCTCCGACCAAACTTTTTTAACATCTTTCTGTTTTGTAGGTGATAACTCAGTTCTCCGGATCTTGACATCAATAAATATGTGAGATCAAGTTTCAAGACTTTTCCACATGCGTAGAATTTCAAGAATAATCACATTTTAATTCTAAATAGAAGCACTCGTGCAATCTTGAAAACATAAAAAGTTCCTACATTAAGGTTGGACCAATTTAGCCACACAAAAGACAATCAGAGAACTTAAATAAATCTCATCGGGCTCTACTACCTTGAAGTCCCAAATGCCATTAGCGTAACGATACTTAATAACATAGTGTTTATCAACTTTATACATTAGTTTACCACTATAAACTTGTACTTGTGCACGTTAAGAGAACTAGGTATGGGTCATGCTAAGTTGGGTTTGGATCGGACCGAATCAAGTCTAACTAAAATATTAGCAGCTCAAATTCGGTCTAGTAAAAGTCGGGCTCTCAAGCAGGGTCAGGCCAAGTCTTTATAAAATATTAAATTTCAAGCCCGGCTCGCTGACCTAAATATTTAATTTTTAGAATAAAAAATCATTTTATTTAATAAATAAATACTTGTAGAAAATAAAATTTATTTGTATTTTAATTCACAATTTTAAGTTTAGATGCTAAATTTTGTCAAACTATTACAATTTTCAACCATTTGATTTTTTTGGGTCGAATTTACATATATCATAATTCACTTTGTGTTTTTGAATCGACATGTTTTCTTATCAGTAGCAACCTAGCTACAAGATGACCTTCATAAATGATTTGCACTATAGACATAACCCTCTCTTATCATCTTCCTATAATTTTCAAGTCAGGGGTTAATCACAACTAGGGCTTAAAGCCTTTTCGCTCCTCGGATGTCTAATGGGACACATTAGATTTTTACCCCTTCATTCAAGCAAGTTTGGAAACTTATTCATTTAGATCACAATGTTCATTCTCTATCTGATAAGTTAAAAATATTAAAAAGGTTAATATCGACATGGAATATAAAGACGAAAGATGTGAATGCTTGTATTTGTCGGTTAAAAGAGGAAATATTACAGTTACATATTGTAAGCGATGTTATCAGACCATTCGATATTTCACACAAAAAAAACCGAAACCACAAAAACATAAAATGTTGAAATAGAAAAGAACTAATAGAGGAGGAGGAAACGCTCAAAAGAACACCTTCTTCCTCCTCAAAGAGAAAATGTATTCAAAAAGAAGGGAGAGATATAGAGACGACTAGGGTTTTCTTAAAAGGACTTAATCCCAATTGTTTTATTTAGTTAAAATTTTTTATTACATTGTAAGTTTGATACTCGAATTCGTAAAAGAATAATAAAGTTAGACACATTTTAATAGTTAAATCTTAAAAAAACTATTAGGTAGAATTTGAAGTACATGAAAAAAAAATTGAGTTTTTGCTATTATTTATTTAGTTTATCAACACATTTTCCACAATTTTCCACATGAAAAAAATGTTAAAATCCATTTATACCAAACCTATACCTGATCTATACAAGAATTATACCTGGTTTAGACAGCAACTGCAGGCATGAAAAACACAGGTTACAAATGATCCATTGCAACTCGATGCAACCAAACACAGGGAATCAACTCTCTCAAAAATAGATATAACATTTAGAGGGAAATTCCGTTTGTAACCACCTTAGCTGTATCTTCTATTTTCGTTTTTTCCCTTTTACTTCAACATTGTGTTAGCATATAAGCATAGCTCAAGATCAGTTCGTTTTTTGGAATGATATACAAAAATCAAGTTTTCTCTCTAGAATTTCTAAAAAAAAACTAATTAGAAATTTTAAATTTTAATAGCATAATGAATTGGCTGTAGTGAAATACTAAAAATGCAATTATAAAAAGGAAATTGGTTTTAGTGAAGTAATAGAAAATTGCGAATGAAATCCAAGAAGTGCAGATTCGTTTAATAAAGCATTCACCGAGAACATGAATTAATGGTTTGGAAAGTGCTGAGTGCAATGTGTTAGTAGCTTCTAGCAATGTACTTATTAATCATGAGGTAGGGGCATTTTTATTATCCTTTTTCGTGAATTATTTAGTATTAATATTGCACCACTTTTAAAGATTCATTGTTTCCTAACTTTTTGAAACTTCTTATCAACTTTTATTAATATTATTTTTTTCGTTTTTCCTTTCTAAAGTTTTCTTATATATATGCATTTAACATTTTCATCTATTTCTGTTTTTGGTATCTTCAATTTATTTTGCATTTATCTCATAAATTACTAAAAATTTAGTATGTGGTTTTAGATTTTTTTGCTTGTTTTTTTCCTATATAAAACTATTTTCTTAATAATTTTAAAAAAACCTGTTTAATGTGGGTCATGTGAAAATTCCATCCAAGTATAGAGAGAGGTATAAAAGCACACACGCATTATACGTGTATGCAATGACGAATTTAGAAATTTTTTATAGTGATGTCCATATATATACATGAAATGTTAAAAATTTTTATAAAATTATAAATTCATGAAAAAAAGTAATAAAAATTATTATTTTTTAGTTCTCGATAAAATTATAAAGAAAATAGTAGAGATAAGATTTATAAAAATATATAAATATCCATTAAAAATGTATTTTTTTCTAAGATAAATGTAACTTAAATATTAATATGGAGTGCAAGTATAATTTTTAGTGAGGTAAAAAAGCAAATTACTAAAAAATATATACCTTTTTAAAAAAAGGGACGGTTCCTTGGACCCCACATTATACAAGTAATTTCGCCATTGCTTATATAATCAAGGTATAAAGCACGAGTGATGTCCGCTTTATATCATATGACTAATACAGTAAAATTCTCACCACGCATTTGAAAATTTCCTCTCAAGTATAAAGCAAGCTTTATACCACGCACATTTATGCGCGAAATCCTCACAAGCGCCAACATATCTGTGTGACGGGATTTCTTGCAAGCATAAACATTATATAAGTGGTAACAAACTCAAATTCGACAGTGTCTCGCATACTAAATATAAGAGGCTTTATACCTAGTACAAATATGTGAATTTAATATAGGTTTAATGCATCAAGAACCCCCTAAACTTGTCCCTAAGCGGGTATTTTCTCCTTAAACTTTCAAAAGTTCCTAGTAACTCCCTGAACTTGCAAAAAGTGCATCGATTTACCCTGTCAATTCCACGTGTCAACTTTTGATTTGTCTTTTCAAAAATATCATTCTCCCGATTTTTCTCTGTCCAATTATATTCTGACATGTGGTACTGAGAGGGGCTAATTGGTGCATGTTTTATTACTGATGTATTCAACCTTGTGTGTGTGTGTATGAATTTAGTTTTGAGGATAAAAAGAAAAAAAATTAAAACCAAATGTAAAAAATAAACGATTTGATAAATAAATTTGATTTCAAATGTGATGTGATGTAATCCAAGAATGGTTGATTTGTAAGACAACAACGAGGTTAGGGGGTCAAGCCGGATTGTCCAGCGTAGCCACTCTAATACCTAAGTTAGTATGAGAAATAGGGAAAATGAAGTATAGTGTTATTTGTCTTTCCTAGGAATTGGTGCTCCTTATATAGAGCAAAAAATGGTGATTTGACTCTCACTAGGGTCGTCAAATGCCTCTTGCTTTTATTAGGCTAAATAGGCATATATGGGGTTGGGCTATAATATACTTTGTTATCAAAATGAAATTTAGTTTCGATGATAAAAAGAAAAAAATGAAAACCAAATGTAGAAAATAAACGATTTGATAAATAAATTCGATTTTGAATGTGATGTCATGGGATTCAAGAATAAATGATATGCAAGGCAATAAAGAGATTAGAGGACTAGGCCGGCCTGTCAGGCGTATTCATTCCGAAGCCTAAGTCAATATGAGAAATACGGAAAAAGGAGTATTAGTTACCTTTCCTAGGGATTTGTATTCCTTATACAGGGCATGAATGGTGATTTGGTTTTCTCTAGAACCGTCATGTGTCTCTTGCTTTTATTAGACTAAAGGGGCCTATATGGGGTTGGACTATAATATACTTTGTTATTAAAATAAAATTTAGTTTTGAGGAAAAAAGGAAAAAAATGAAAACCTCCAATAGTGTACAGAGATCGATTGATACTTCTTTGGGCTCGGAACTACAAGTTTCTAGGGCTGCTTTGTTTGAATGTCGATGAAGCTTGGAAAAGATTCGACATCAACAATCTAGAGTGAAATGGATGGTATTTGGAGATAATAATACAAGCTACTTTCATCGGGTAGCTGCAGCTCGGTCGAGGGGAAATAAAATTACCCATCTTGAGGTGAACGGAGAGCTAACTAGTGACCCCGGGACTGATCTCGAGGGAAATAAGGAACTTTTATTCAGACTTATTTTCTGAGTCTCATTCAGTTCCGTGCTCATTGGCAGGCCTTGATTTTCGTAAGGTGGGTAGAGAAGCAAATGTTCGGTTGACCGAACCTTTCAGAGAGGATGAAATTTGGGCTGGCTTTGTTCGCATGTGACGAGGGGAAAGCACCGGGACCGGACGGGTATAATTTTTTCTTTTATCGCCGTTTCTAGGGCGAATTGAAGTCGGAAATTATTACTTTTTTCAATAAATTTTACGAGAGGTCAACTTTGCCGGCCTCAATAAAAACGTCTTATACTATCTTGATTCCAAAGATCCCTGGCTCGTCTTCTCTTGGGAATTTTAGGCCTATTGCTCTTATCCATGGTGTATACAAGTTTTTATCTAAGGTTCTAAGCCGCCGGTTGCAACCGCTGCTACTGAATCTTATTTCGGAGAATCAATTTGGATTCATCAAGGGTCGCAGCATTCATGAATGCTCATTTATTGCTTTGGAAGTGATGCATTCTTTACACAGGCGAAAGCAACCATGTTTGGTGGTAAAGCTGGATTTCCATAAAGCCTATGACACGATTTCTTGCTCTTATTTGGACGAGGTATTTAGGCAGATGGGGTTCTCCGAAAAATGGATTAAATGGCTATCGAGTTGTAGGGTGAATTCGACTACATCTATTTTGATTAATGGGGAACCGAGTGAATAGATTCAGATTCGTAGGGGTGTTAAACAAGGCAATCCAATTTCAGTGTTCCTTTTTATCCTCGCAATTGAAGGATTGAAACAACTATTCGAAGTAAGCATTAGTAAGGGACTCTTACCTGGCTTTCATATCCCGGGATCTAATGTAGACATCTCTCTTCTACAGTTTGCGGATGACGCCCTTTGTTTCCTTCTGGCAGATGAGTTCCTTTTACCTACTTTCATTTGCATTTTACTTTGCTTTGAATTGATCTCTGGTTTAAAAATTAACTATCATAAAAGTTCAATTTTGGGTATTCATGTTGAGGAGTCTTTCTTGCATTCTTGTGAGGGTACGTTAGGTTGTAAAGTAGAAAAATTTCCATTAACGTATTCTCTTAACACTAAACGTATTCCGGTTTCGTATTGGAATGTGTTGATTGGAAAATTTCAAAATCAATTAGCGAGTTGGAATGGCCAATGTCTTTCATACGGCGAGCGAGTGGTTCTTATAAAGTCGATTTTGTCTTCCTTACCGATTTATCTCTTATCCTTATTTAAAATTCCGTCTACAGTTAATAATAGGCTTGTTCAACTCATGAGGAATTTTTTATGGAAGGGTGAGGCAGGTGAGAGGGGTATTTGCAAAGTAAGTTGGAGCACCATTACGCTACCTAAAAGCCTTGGGGGATTATATGTTAGGGACTTTAAACTTGTTAATTGTAGTCTGCTTTTGAAATGGATGTGGAAATTAAGGACCACGAGGCATGAATCTTTGTGGTATGAGTTTTGTGCAAATCGGTACGGGTTTACATCTTGGGAATTGGTTATTATGCATGAGGGTAGATATCTTTCACATATTTGGAAAGACATATTGTCTTGTTGTGTCAAAAAGGAAGAGTATTGGGAGATATTTCGGCTACATAATAGAGTGATGGTGGGAAATGGTCTATTTTGTTCATTATAGCATGATAATTGGATTGCGTTTCAACCTTTATCGTCATTATTTCCTGACCTTTATCATCTATGTAATTCCAAGTTGTGTTCAGTGTTACAGGGATGTCTTGCATTATTCGGGACTGCTTCTTTTGTACGTCCATTTTGGAAACAAAATCTCCGTTTGACAAGTAGAGAACGTTGTACTAACCTTCGAAATTGGATTGAACAATCATGCCCAGAATTGTTCCTTGTAAGAGTAACGGTCTAGTTCAGCTCGGAATTATAAATTTCAAGTTAGAAGCGGATCGTTTTATTTGGGAGCTAGATGAAAGCAAAGGTTATACGGCTGCATCCTTTTGTCTAGGCTATTTTCGGCCAATTCAAGCCACACATGACATTGATTATATGCTGATTTGGAAATCATGTTTGCTGCCAAAGGTCCAGTTTTTCACTTGGCTTCTTTACCATGGTAGAGTACCAATGAAGGCTTTCCTTTTCAATCGGAATTGTCAATCGATTATTGATGGAAAGTGCCCATTCTGCAACGAGGAAGAAACGAGTGACCATGCTTTGTTTCATTGCTTTGGAAGTAACCGTATTTGGAGAGAAGCCTTTGGGCTATTCGGCATTTCCGTAACAATACCGTTGAATGGGTACGCATTCTTACAAGTTTGGAGTAGTCACTTCGCTCCTGGACTGGGTAAGGAATTCGAAACTGCATTGTGATTCTTCATCGCTTGGTCTATATAAAAGAGGCGTAATAAGTTTGTTTTCGATGGCGATAATATCTCAAAAGATTACCTGTTCTCAAGTTTGTACATGTGCTGGTTCATTTTCAAGGCTAGACATCGTAATTTGGGTTTGTTGGTTTCGGATATTATCAATTGCCCGAGGCTGTTACTGTCAAATATTTAATGTTTTGATTGTAGTGCTGTTTGTGTGTAGCTAGTAGACCTGTTCGTCGGGCGGGCCGGGCTTGGTGGGCTTTTTGCAAAAAAGGTTCACCCAAGCCGTACTTTAGAACTTCGGGCTCGGGCCGGGCTAACAAGGTCATTCCCAAGCCCGGCCCAAGCCCATGAATATTTTATTTGTTATTAATTTTTTTATTAAATTAATAGAAAAGGTATAAAAAAAGTTAAAATATGTTTAAA
>CATIWQ010008124.1:0-20410 GCA_949673415.1 Euphorbia schlechtendalii
AATTACAAAGGGGGACTCTGAGTAATTAATACTTACTCAGAAGCTACTTCAGAAGCAGTCTTCTGAAGATTAGACGAAAACTCGAAAAGAGTCATTCACCCCCCCCTCTGACCTATTTAACACCCTTACTGGGTCCAACAATAAGCTTTGCTAATGTTAACTGAACTGAACACGAAATTCAGCATTACCTTTTTTTTAGAAGTGATTTTATATATTTTACATTTTTTAATAAAATAATTAATAAGAGAATGCAAATACTAATATATTTTTAATGGTTTACTTTTCGAATCCAAATTAAGAAAAATGAAAAAGAATAATGGTAGATCCATTTAAGCGTTAAAATTTTAGCACTACTATTTGGAGTGTAATAATATTATAAGCGCCGAATCTTTACTCTAAATGAATTAGTCCGTGTCCATACTAGTAGTTTTCCAAAAAAAAATATTCAGTAGGTCTAATACATCAACACCTTCCTAAACTTGGTTCAGAAAAATCAGATGTCACTCTGAAGTTACAAAAGGTCCAGATATCTCCATTAAGTTGGTAATTTTGAACCAGTTAACCCCCTCAACGTCACATATCAGAATCTGATTGATTTGACTTTTCAAAGATGTCATTTTCTGATTTTTCTTTCTCCAATAAGAAGTTGACATGTGATATTGAAATGGGCAAATTGATGCATTTTTACCAAGTTAAGAGAGGTAAATGGTCCTTTTGAAAAATGAGGATGACATCCGATTTTTTGAACCAAGTTTAGGGAGGTGTTGATGTATTTGACCTATTTAGTATTAACAAGTGAGAACTAAGTAATGTCACAACAAGTAGAGTTATTATTTTTTACAAACAGAATTTTGTGCTAATAATATAAAATTTGATGCTACGTATCCATTTTTGGTTATATCTACTTGACATTGCCATGTAAATTTTTTTAAATTTGTTGGCAGTAAATTTTCTTGCAATTTTCTTATTGAATGTTTACTGGTTTGGCCTTATTAATAATTACCTATTTTCTCAATTAAATGACTAATTATAGATTTTCTCTTGTGCAATTTAAAATGTATGCATTGCACACGGTTTAATTCCAACTCGAGAGAAGATTTGACTTAGTAACTTTTACTGAAAAAGCACTACAAATATATGTTTTAATTAATTGATTGATGTAGTGAACTTATTTAAAATATATAATGAGAAGTCAACTAGGCTTTAAAAATGGGAATGTGTAATGTATGAAGTGGGTAACCATGTGGTGGAAGAAATTGCTATTTGACTTGCTTCTTTCAACTTTAGTTCTTCCACTGCTTTAACTATCCAATTATGTGGGTGGGGTGATCAAAGTTTGAATCTTGGCACTTACAATTATTTTAAAAAAAACTATCCAATTATGCTATATTGTTTGTTTCAAATAATTTTCATTTTAATTTTGAGGAGTTTACATTATTATATAAATGAAGGATTAAATTGGTGTAATTGTTGTGACAAAGTTTTTAATTTAGTAGTTGATATTAAAATTGTGATATTAAACGCTGCAGGGTGAGGTGGGGTAAAGATTTTTCTTTATTACTATTATTGTAAGTTCAACTATACAATTTTTAAAAAAAATGGTGTAATTATTTTCTTCATCAATATAAAATTATATTTGTATTTGTCATTCAAGTGGACATTTATAATGCTACATACAATTAACTTATTCATACATACGGTCAAGCATATAATAAAGATGTTCACACTGATTACATGTACTACAATGGTGCCAGAGGAATCATCTCTTTCAACCCCATTATATTTGTAGATTGACAATATTGAATTGATATCAAATGTATGGAACACATGGGTATAGAGGGGACCTGATTTCCTAGGGCATTTATTTTATTTTTTCATTTCCATTTATTTGTTAATTTTATATTGATTTGAATTCAATTAAAATATATCAGGATAGTGTCATTTTAATGTTTTTCATTCAATTTTTAATATGTGATAAATATTCAGTTAATTATTATTGCGACATGTGTCACAAAATAGTTAAAAACATTAAAGAGGTTATTAGTTCGAATTTTGAATTGGATTTTTTTTCATTTTAATTAGAATATATATATATATATATATATATATATATATATATATATATATATATATATAAACACAGTATATGTTTTATTTCTTTCGATATATGTAATCATGTTAGCAAAGGGCATCCAAAAAAACTTTATAGGTGGAAGTTAATGCATTTTACAGTAGAAACAATTTCCCTGTTTTCAAAGTCAAATCATTTTCTTTATTTTCATTTTTCAAACTTCATTTTACATCATCTATAATATTTTTTTTCAGCTATCTTCTTCATTTTCCATTTTCCAAATCAAATTCACTTTAAAATAATAATATTTTATTATTAAACTAACAAAAAGAATAACAAAACTAAACTTGAAAACAATAAAAAAATAAAAAATAACATTATTTTATTCAAATCCTCAAAAAGTAATAATATTTTATTTAATCTCTCAAAATGGGAAATAGTTCATTCCTCATATTTAAGAAACCCCATTTTAAGGATATACCATATGAGGAATGGTTGGACTTAACCATTCCTCATATTTATTCCTATTTTGGAAAATTTCCCGAAATGGGGAACCATGAAATAAAATATCATGTTCTTGAAATTAGTGACATCCTATAACTCAAGATTTTCAAAACATCAACAAAAGTTCATAATATATATTTATATGTTTGTCACAAAATAAATTTTTTATATTCATATCTTAGAATCATAAATTTATAAAAATTTAACTTCAAATTTTATTTTCCGACACATAACTCAATATGTAGACGAGGGAAAGTGAAAAACTGCATAGAGTCGAACAAGAGAAAAAAAATAAATACAACAAGTATTGAAAAAAAAAAAGAAACATGAAAGATAGAATCATTAGGAACCCCCATTTTGTTCCTATTTATGCCATTCCATATTAAAAATTTCTTTCGAATTAACAAATCATTCAAACAAGCTCCCATTATTTGAATGGTTAATAGGTTCACTTATTAGGACATACAAGCGTGTGGTATAACATATTTTAAGGGGAAAATGATTATCTAATGTTGAGGTTAAACATTAGAATAATGTTGATTCAATAATTACCTTTCATTTCAAAATGGAAGGTATGGATTAAAAATGTTTTTCATTTTCTTTCCTATGACTAGGAAAGTTAAGAAACAACATTACTTTAAAGTTTGACTCCTAACATTATAGAATTCTTTTTCATTTTAAGGAGGGCCACAAACCCCGAGGTGGGAACCTTCAAATATGTATCATGGTTCTTCATAGCTTCCATTATTAACCTATTCCATAGTGAAATCCTCTTTTTTATTGGTATTAGTCAAGACTGAATCATTTTTCCATGTATATCAAGTAGGAGACATCTAATTTTATCTTAAATTTGTAAATATTTTCGCATTTTAACCTTATTTAAGGAATTTTACGCATTTTACGTGGCATTAAAGTAGAAGAAGATTATTAATTAAAAATCTTAGGTCATAATTAAAGTTTTGGTTGAGTTTAAGTTAATAAAGAAGGCTAGCTAAATCTGCCGATAACTCAAAACCTCATGTGAGATAAGCCAAATAATGTTTGATAAGTGACATATAGGTTAATGAACAATAATATTTGAGGGGAAATATTGAAGATGTTAGTAATATCAAACAATAACATAGAGTGGTATACAAGAATATATCTTAATAAATCAAATTCAAAATAAAATGATAGACCTTTCATTCACTTTAGTAGAATTGTATAAATATCTTTATCATTACTTTCTATATATAAAGAGGTGACTTGAAAGGCACATTATGTATATAAAAGACAGCAAACTCTAAAGTATTAAGGAAGAAAGAAAGAAGTGAGAAAAATGGGAAGTACAACAAAATCAGCAACTGAGCAATACTTTGTATTCATGAACTATGATCCTCAGTACGAACGCCTTCGAGCTGATCGGTTAGTTTTCCCTTTGCAATTTTTAATAAATGCTGTTAGTTTAGCAAGAAATTACAATTTTTTTGTTGGATCTCTCATTTTTTTTTCAAAATTTTGTTACCGGAAGAACAAAGAAAGGAGCACATGAACTAGATTTGTACTTAAGTAGGAAGCATGATGAGTTATTAGCAAACACATTTGAGAATGGAACCTACAACAAGACTTTATCTTTAGTTATTGTTGATGGATTTGCTGTTGAGATCACAGAAGATCAGGTAATTATTTTATTAACCGTGATTATTTGGTGATGTGATTACTTTTTATGACAGATAAAGATAATTTTTCAGTTTTTAATCAACTAATTTTTAAATTAAAAACCAGGCCAATGTGCTAAGATCTGCCAACGGAGTGAGACTTGTGGAGAAGAATCAAGAAGTTGCATAAAGAAAACATATGGCAACATCAAATAAAATCGAAGAAGAGGTTGAAGTAATTACTAATAATAGTTATCACCATCAACTATTTTATGTATTTTTCTTGTGACATTTATGTAACGTTTAACTATGAGAGCAAGTTGTAAATATAAAAAAAATTCGTGTGCATGAACTTAATTAAGAGTGTTTATTAATTACTTCTTAACGAGAGTCTTGTAATAATTGTTAAGGGTATACTATTTCCATTGCACATGTCACTGGGCTAGGTCCTCTCAAAAAGCTAACTTTTTTTTTTGAAAAGTAATATTTAACTCAAAATCTCTTACATGTTTGATAAGTGGTTTACTAACTCATCGAAAATTAATTAATGTTTCATATTTATCTATCAACTTTAATTATTAAAAGTGTAAACAAAAAACCCCTTCCGACTATTGTCCTGGGTAAACTCACCCATTGTACACTCCCAGAGTTGAGCCCGTATGTGAAAAGTATCTTTGTTAAATTATTTTGTAGTGCTTAGGCATAGTAAAAATATATCGTACAACTATATTAATGAAAATCAAATTGATAAAAATTTTTCACATATTTAGCGTGCATTGCCCATAAAGTCCAATTATTAAGTATAATTTTTAAGTTTTAATTTGGTGAAAGGTGAAAAATTTTCGATGTTCCCAGTAATTAACTCTATTTGAATCGAAAAGGGTATCTTTGAAAATTATGAATAAGGTTGAAGAAAGTACTTATTGTCTTTATATATTTATTTACTTAGTTTATGACATATACTTCCACACTTTACCTTATCATCTGCTTTTTCATGGCAGTCCGTCTTTCCTTGTAGCCGTACAAAAATACAAAATTTGCACAAGGAGGGCCCATCTTCTGAGAATAAATTAGTATTTATATAATTTGAAGGAACATTTCTTTAGTTTAAATATTGTTAGATAAAGTCTTATTTAACTGAAATTTGAGAGCTCGAAATTTAAGACATCTGAAAAAATTTCACATTTTTATACACAATATAAATTCGGTTATAAGAAATAAATGATAAAAAAATTCATTTTTCCGTAAAAATATAAAAGCAATAGAAATTCTTTTCAAATTCTTCAATTTAATGTAACAACTATAACGTATTAATTACCAAGTACCTATAAGGTATTATTAGCTATATAGTGTACTGGAGAAATTTTAAATTTTGCCATAAAAATAAATAAACCATTTTACGATGAAATTTTAAGTTTAGCAATTGAGCTCCAATGTTTTTATTTTATTTTATAAATCTTCCTATCTTTTAGGGGTTCACTTGGAATATCCATACTTTCATTTAGATCCGCCCTACATATTTTAATTGATTTTGATCCTCGCGATTAGTAAAATCTCTGTGATTATAATAATCAATGAAAGTTTCCGGTAAATTAATTTGATTTGAGCGTTCGTGGAACTTCAGAAACGTAGAATTGATCGAAGGAGGTTAATCCTGCAATACAATAAAAGATCAAAAAGGGTCGGGACTTTGTCCCCGGGGAGTCTCTCATGCCTAAGTCAGTGAATTTGGAAAGTTTTGTTTAATGTGTACGATAAACTGAAAATGAGTATTTAGAGAGTAATTAACCTTTAATGGTGGCAGGCCTCCTATTATTTATAGGCTTCTGATGATTCCTCAAATTGTGGTAGTTGAAGGATTCAAAATGGGATCGTGATTCCTAAAATAAAGGAAGACTTGGTCAAAACTTTATCTGCTCCGCATTTCTAGGGAGTTGGTGGTTACTCGTTTGACTGCTTCTGCCAGCTTAGTGGACCCCGTCTCAACAACGAGGCGGATGTTGCGACGTGTGATTGAGTTCACCATATGATGTATATCGAGGCGGGCCGTCACCATAGCAAGGAGCTTTCGGTTCAAGGAATGAACCATCAACTATAAATTGGGACTGAGGAGTATTGTCAAAATATAGTTTCTTATCAATCAATAAACGTGGCAAATTCAAATAGTAAAAATTTCACTGGTCAACAAAAAAAAATTGTCTTTTTATAATTTTTTATTAAGATTAATATAACATTTGTTATAATATTAAAATGATTAATTTATTTTTTTTATGAAATTATCTTTCTTCTTAATTATTATTTTATAATTTTATTTATACTTGATTTCTTTCCTTATTAATACAAGAGTAAATTAATAAAAATGTTAAATATGCATTGATATTTTAAAATGACAAACAGAAAAAACTAGAATTTTGAATATAATGATAATCATTTTGTTTGCACCCGAGGGAGTATATCATAAGTTCCAAAATGTTATTTTTCTTTAGGTTTTGACAAATAAAATGTGAGAAATTGAAATTCATTCGTTTAAAAGATCAAAGGCGTAATATATAAATCCAAATTATAACATGTAGAAATAAATTCATTCATTTAAAAGATCAAAGGCATAATATAATAATCCAAATTATAACATGTAGAAGTAAAGCTTACTAGATAACACCAGATGAGTATGCGAAAGAAATACCAACATCTAATCTCACTAAAGACATTTGTATGACGGGATGTACTGGATCCTAACTGATATTTACTTCTAAATAAATAAAAAAAAGATGCTTTTCTCACGGAGACTATGAGTTGCAAGGAAATGCTCAGAAGAATCAACATTTTCATGATATTGTGCTAGAAATGGATGCCCTCGCAATGGTAAATGCTCTTAACAACTCATCTTTGTTTTTAACACCTTTTAGGTGATTGTAAGGAGAATATTTCTTTCTTATCACGATTAAAAGTTGTTTTTGTTAGTGGATATGCGAGTCAGACTGTTCATTTGTTAATCAAGATAGCCGATTTTTCATCAGGTAGAGAGATTTGAGTTAATTCTTATTAATCTTTAATTGGAACTGTAATTGCATCTAATATAATTCAATACGATTTTCTTCGTTAAAAAACTAAAAAAAGGATTCGTATAATATTTGACATATTATATTATAGATGTAAAATATTGTGGAGTGTGGACAATTGAGTTAGTAAAATGATTGGATAAGACAAGTGATGAAATTCAGAAATCCAAAAGTAAATTTTTCTTGAAAGTTCAAAAATCTCGTGGATGTTTTTAAATTTCAAAGACATCTTTAATGTTTTAAAAAAGGATGCAAAACATAGCAACTGGCTACTAGTGTGGTTCCATAATTGTACAAATTATTAAGTCAAGCTAGTTTGCCATTTGCCTCATGTTTTCTTGTCCATGCCCATGCATCCTCCAATTTCATTTCTTAAAAGTTGTCATGGGCCAAATTCTGGCTATATTGTGGCCCATTTTCAAAAAACATTTCGTGCTTTCATTTGTTTCCAAATAATTGCAAAATATCATTAGTACTTGCACTAAAAAAATATCCAATCCAAATGAAAGTTTTCTTTTTCTCT
This sequence comes from Euphorbia schlechtendalii, assembly GCA_949673415.1. Lineage (NCBI taxonomy): Eukaryota > Viridiplantae > Streptophyta > Magnoliopsida > Malpighiales > Euphorbiaceae > Euphorbia > Euphorbia schlechtendalii. Next base: position 7,795 of record CATIWQ010008124.1, read on the forward strand.
AGAAATATGCGGCATTTTTTTTACAAATCTTATTGATGGTGGGTTTGACCTTACAACCCTACACTCATTGAATTCTTCAAGGATGGTGATCACCATACCAAAACATAGTGGTTAAATGGAAGTTTGATACAAAAGAACTCACCAAATTAAATCCATAAATATCATTAAGTATGACAAGTATAATTCACTCTCCAAGAAGGAGCTCTGTAAATACTTCGACCAGTAAACACAGAAGCCCTTGAGGGAGAGTGAGCGATAAATGCCATCCGAGCTTACCAGTTTGAAAATCCACTCTGCAAGACAACCATTTTTCACATTCCTCAATAGCTCACTGCAGCCTTGCTACAAAGGCTGGGCAACAATAAAGTAGCCGATACGGCCGCAAGGTGCCTTGGTGTTTCATAATATATAGCAAGCCACAACTTGTTCACTCAACCTGCTTGGGCTTCTAGCCTAAACCCTTAAGTTGTAAATGCAAGGGGAAAAAGAGTGGAAGCCCTTGAGGTTGAGTGAGCAACAAATTTATGGCTTGGGAATTCAACTATTTCATCTACTCACTTTGGTTTAAACTAGCTAACTGATTATTTGAGGATATTTGGGTAGAAAAACCCATTTTTATAGGCCAAGAATTTGTAAGAGAAAAAAAAAACAATATCTTGGTAGAAAACGTGGAGAAAAATTATTTTACACTTGTAGGTCCTCATATCCCTTGACACTTGTCATATAGGGGCAATAATAGATCCTATATTTTTGTACAGGTCCCAAGAATCACAATAAGATGTTTGAAGAAAAATATTTTTCTCTCCGATTCCTAGTATTTATCATTTTAGATTTTTTACTTTGATTTCTAACACTTGTCATTTTAAAATATCAATGCATTTTTTAATAAGATTTTCCTAATATACACCTGCATTAATTAGGAAAGAGATTAAGTGTAGATAAATTTATAAGTTGATAATTAAGAAGAGAGAGAATTTTGTTATAAAGTAAAAGGGATAAAATAATCATTTTATAGTGTATTAAATATCTTATTGGTTTTGATGAAAATTCTAAAATAACATATATTAGGAACTAGAGGAAGTATTGTATACGAGTCTAATAGGTCCCAAGAATATATCTTCTATTAACATATTTTTAAGTCTAATAAAGTTAAAGAAGTCATGGAATAGGGAAAGAAATATGATGAAACAACATATAAAATGTTAAGGCTTAATGCATCTATACCCCACTGAACTTGTCAAAAACGGGCTGTTGCCACCCTGAACTTTGAAATGTGACAAATAGCCTCCTGTACTTGTCTAAAACGCATCACTTTACTCCCTTTTGCTGACCTGGCTTGCTACGTAAATGACCATCAAAATACATGCACGTAAAATATGTTGGTGGAATAGAAAATGAATACAAAAAATTCATAACAATCGTATTCTTACAATTCAAAATCCTTAATATATGTTCTTCATTCTTTAAAACTTCATTTCTTTTCTAAATTTTTAATCAATTAATCATAATATTGTATCGATTTTTGACCAGTCGTGTTCATTTTCTTGTTCTTGAAACTGATATTTTTACGAGGGAATAAAGTGACACGTTTTAGACAAGTATAGAGGGTTATCTGTCACATTTGAAAGTTCAGGGGTGGCAACAGCCCTTTTTGAACAAATTCAGGGGGTATGTTAATGAAACTTGTTTTCAATCGAGTAGGATGCCCACTTTACTAATTTAGCATTCAATGCGCGTAAACAGCTTGCAAAGATTTTACGAGATTATATACTGTTTGGTTATTGTTTAATAACGAGTGTAAAATGCTCTTATATTGATGAACAAATTTTATTCAAATTTATAATTATCTCTGAAGAATATATGTGGATGTCTATACATGATATCGAAATTAGGTTAACGATGTTGTGGTCAACCTTAATGCAAAGAAATCCATAAAAAGGAAAATTTTCATCATATCTTACACGTGGTTCGAAGCTCGAACTTAAGATCTTTAAAGGTTGCTACCTTTATTTTTTAATAGTTCATTTAGTTAAAATATAAAAAATCAAAATATTAGTATATTTTAAAATTTCATGATTCATTTTCATCTTTGTTCCATGGATACCTTTATTCATTCTTATGTTATTTTCAAGAGAGAGATAAAATTGACTACACTAATTTGAATTAAATGTAAGGGTAAACTAGTATTTTCATATTCTTATCAAATGATTTCTTAATAAATGTGAAATGCGTAAGAAGATTACTACTATAAAAAACGGAGGGAGTATGAATTAAATATTAACGAACAGGCTAAGGAGTTATATGAATAATAAATGTAATAAAAAAATCATTGTATCTATCACTCTGTGAACTTGTTTAAAATGCACAATTATGTCTCTTCATAGTCACATGTCAATTTTTTGTTGTTTGACTTTTTAAATATGTCATTATTCTTTGTTTTCTCTCTCCAACTTGTAATTGATACATGACATTGAAATGATAAACTGATACATGTTTTGTAAGTTCATGAGTATGCGGAACTTTTAAAAATTTAGGGTAACAAACGACTTTTTTGAACAGGTTTAAAGAGTGATTGATACATTAAATCGTAGAAAATAATTGAACTTTTTCCATATATAACGTGCATATGAGGTATCTGCTCTTAACAGAGTTAGTGTCACGACCTTTCTAGAAGAGGACGATATTCTGGTTATCTGAGAGCAGTGTCGACTTTCCCATAGGAGATGATCAAGTTATCTGAGAGCCTTATTATATGCATTAGATTTTTGTCACTCCGTATCGCCGCATGCAAAACACCACCTTTGGCTCTTAAGACTGGGGACAAGGCAATTATACCATTCTTAATAATGAAAAAGGAAGATAAAAAGAATATGAAAAAGGTATAAATAGAATAGATTTCGCATCTCAACCTTATCTTCAGTATTGATAAATTAATTTTCTTTAATTTTGACATTCTCCAATTAAATCCTACTTCTCTATCTCTGGAATCAAGGGGCAGTTCTTTCCCATGTTGGATAGTGATACAAGTTGCACTTTCTTCATTGTATTTGTATGCGTGCATATCCTATCATATCACATAGCACTTCTTCTGTTCTTCATGGTTGTTACACATTATAAATTTATTTTTTTTACAGATTTTCATATTTCATTTCAACTTTTGGTTTGGATTTTTTCTTTATTTTATACTCTGTGCTAAAATTTAAACACTTCAATCTAGTTTGAATTTCGATCTACCACTTTCACTATAAGTTAGCCTACAATTTGATATTTGAAAATCGAGAATATTTACGAGAAACATGTGGTTGAAATATAGTAAATGCTTTACTTAATACATGTTTATGATCTATCAAGAAGAAAAATATTTGCAATTCTTGCCTTGATTTGGATTTAATGCTATCATGACATTCTAATGGATTCTAAAAATTATAATACATTTAGGAGAATAATGTGATAGCATGATATTGTACGGAAAAGAGAATACCAGAGTAGTGGATAACACATTTATTGAAGAATATATATATATATATATATATATATATTGATTTTATTCCATCTGATGTCGAAGTCCAGAAAACTTGGTTGGTCTTGCAAAAAAGAAGGGATGTTAGATAGGCTTGGTCCTAAATCCGACGAAACATCTCCAGCGATCTAGTCAGTTATAGGAAAAGATAAAAATAATTATGAGAATGCCTATGAGAATTGATTACTTGTCATAGGTGAGTGTCTACTTCACAAGGAATAGAGATGATGAAGTGCCTCATGGATGGGGTTTTTTTAATCTCTTGACATCAACAGCCACCGAAAGTTGTAAAACTTTTATACCTTTTTTACAAAAAGTCATACCATACGGGCGGTAAAAAGAAAAAGAGAGGAGGTGGAGGCAAGTGACAAAGTGTCTATCTCTCACTCTATTTATCATTTTGGCACTGCTATGGGCGAACGTTAACGCTTTAACAAGTTAAAGTTTGTACAAAATTTCAATAGACAAATAATAGGTATGGCAAAACTTCAATGGACTCCGTCGATTTGGTTACGACATTTCCTTTGCCGCCATCTGCTTAATTAACTAACCTGTAGTGCTAATTGATCATCTCGATTGTTTTATTCTCTTTTTGCCATAAAAAAGAATTATTGATGAGATTGAAATCTGATTCTTTCACATCGTATAATTTAAAAGAATAGCAAATGAATAGACGTAAAACTACACATTAATTTACCACGTAGATTAGAAATTTGCTTATTGTAATTATATGCCATTATCTATTTTATTTTTACTTTCAGTATGCTGTACCCAATATTGATTCATAGTGAAGTGAGATATGATTCATATAATCCGTCCATATTTGTTCCCCGCTCAAATTTACAGAGAATCATGAATCAGACTTAAAAGTTTGAGCAAACATGCAAAAACGCTACATTCCACTATATTTGTGGTATTTAGTTAAATTTCCCTATTATTATTGGGTCAATTATGAGGTTTATTGGCCGAACCGGCCCAAATGTGAGCTGTCACTCAAATGACTAAAATTGGCGCGAAATTCAGTGTTTTGTTTCTCTCTTTTCATTGCCATTCTCTGCCGCCAAAACCATCACTCCCATTCATTACTTTCTACATTATAAGGTTTGAAAATTGGAAGAAAAATGGCCGCTTCTTCACCTCCGTCGAAGCGCAGGCTGAAGGATTATGACGGAGATATGGTAGGGCTTTCATCAACTCCGTTGCCGCCGGTGGTTGTATTTGCTCATGGGGCTGGTGCTCCTTCTTCTTCCGATTGGATGATCAGGTACGAACAAAAGATAGATTTTATAGTCTGTCGATAAGAAATTAAACACGGTTTGAGTAATTTTCGGGCAGATTGTTTGTATCATGCAGATGGAAGGATATGTTGAAAGATGCTTTAAATGCAATTGAAGTTGTCACATTTGATTATCCCTGTGAGCCATTTTCATCTGTTTTGAAATGTTTTTCATATCGAATTTTGGAACTACTTAGTGAATTATGTGAGGCGTAAAATAGATTTTGTATGATGATTGATGAACAACTACTGCCTTTGATTCTTTGGCAGATTTTTCTGCTGGCAAAAAGAGGGTTCCTCCAAAGGCTGAGAAATTGGTGGAGTTTCACAAAGATATAGTAAAACATACTGTTTCTAATTACCCCGGACATCCTCTGATTTTGGCTGGAAAATCAATGGGCTCCAGGTATTCAGTGGATCTTTTGTTAAAAGAAAACTGAAATTCATTTTCAGTCTGGAATCAACTTCACATGTATCTGAGTAGTTTAATTTAGAATAGCATATAGGAATGTGATATTTTATTATATTTAGCAGATAATAACTTAATTTGAGATAGGGTGGTAGTCTTGTTGAGTGTGGATACCTGCAAGAAGTTTAGTTTTCCATGGTACATTGGTTTATTATTGAGGCATATTTCATCTATGGCAAGTTTTGTGGTTCATATGTAGCAGGATTAGCTCTTTACATATGCTATCTTCGGTAACTTGTTCTTTCATGTGCAGCTATCTATTATGACATAATTTTTTTTTCTTTTATTCAGAGTGAGTTGCATGGTTGCTTCTGAGGATGGCATTGCCCCATCAGCCATAATTTGCTTAGGCTACCCACTTAAGGTTTGCTTCTATTTAAATTTGCTTACCATTTATATTTGTATTTTACCCTCATGACATAAATGTGATTATCGTAAACTACATACTCGTGTATTACCAATTAGGAAGCTATCACATGCATTTGTATGAAGTGTCAAATTATTCATGTATATATGTTTTATATTTAGGTGTCATTTTTAGATATTTTAGGTAAACTGCTTTTCTGTATGTATTAGGGTACTAAAGGAGTTGTGAGGGATGAGACTCTTCTGCAGCTTAAAGTCCCAGTATTGTTTGTACAGGTACTGCTTTTGATTATCAATCATAGAAGTCCTAACAAGATCGGTTCAATATATGTTTGGTTTCTGGTTACGTCTTCATTCGTCTAAGTTATTACTCATATTGTTATTCTGATACTGCTTTTTCTGCATGCACTTTTGCCACTTTTTCTGAAGGGAAGCAAAGATGGACTCTGTTCCCTTGAAAAGTTGAAAGCTGTTTGCAAGAAGATGAATTCAGAGACTGTGTTACATGTGATTGATGGCGGTGACCATTCTTTCAAGATAGGGAAAAGGCATCTTCAAACCACCGAGTCAACCCAAGAAGAAGCTGAAAATATTGCTGTTCAGGCTGTTGCATCTTTTGTTTCCCGGTATCTTGGAGGAAAATGATGCAGTTTCTGGATGAAAATGGTTTTGGTCTACCTGTTTTCCTGGTTACTGGAATGTCCATATCATCATCTCGGGATCGTACATAACATCCTTGTCAGGCTTAGCTTTCATATTTTCTGATTTCTTAGCAAATCCAACTCGACTTGTAATGATTTCAAGTTTGAAGGAAATTATTTCCTCATGGTATTGGTAATCAGTATTTCTAGTTAATATTCATATGGAATTTATTTAATAACTTAATTTCATGAAATACACAAATCAGAATTGAAGTCATACATGGACTCATCAAGCTGGACACATATAAGTCTTCAAAACTCTTATTGAGGTATGTATGCATCATGTTTTCTTAAGCTTGTCTTTTCTTTTCTTTTCTTTCTTCGTATTCATTTATTCATAGATATTATTGGCAGCCTCTCTCTATTTCTCAATTCTGTGAACACTGAGCAGAAAGAAGAAAAAACATATCAAACATTGTGTAAAAAAGTAAAGTCATGTAAATATGTAATTAAGCCAATAAGGAGAAATACTTGCCTTTAATCACTGTCGCTACTGCTGCTACCTTTCTTCTTCTTGTCTTTCTTCTCACACTCGGACTTCTTTTCTTTCTTGTCCTTCTTGTCTTTTGCATCCTTCTTGTCTTTCTTGTCTTTTTTATCTTTCTTTTCTTTCTTGTCCTTCATTTTGATTTCGCTCTTTGCAGCGTGGCAGGCGATGCCACTAGATCCATGGTGATGGCCATTGGCTTGGGTGTGACTGAGCTGATGAGCCAACATGTTTTGGCCCTGGATGTTTTGGCGCTCATGGTTCTGTTCGATCATAGCCTGCTGAGAAGGGTGGGTGTGAGTTAGCTGAGCCAATATGTTATGGCCATGGCTGTTAGTGTGCTCATGTTCATGGCTGGTCTGGGTTTGGACATGGTCTTCCTGATGTTGCTGGTGCTGTTCGTGTTCTTCCCGAATGCATTGCAGACTGGCCATGGTGATATGATCTTTGAGGCAAAGAGGTATGTAAAATTTGCTCTGCTTATTGTTACATTCCATGAACATGTTTATATACGAAGAAAGGGGATGGGATTCTTTTACTTTAACAACTTAGAATCTTTTTTTTTGGCAATGGGTGATGGACCAATAGAAGTAGAGCAGAATCTCTTACAGAAAAGAATCTTGAAAATATAGCACATACATTGCTTTCTTATCTGATCATTACTAGACAGGGTAAAAATTCCATTTGCATAATTTTCAGTCTCTTTCCGAACTTGTTTGATGCTTGTCTACCCCAAGAAATGTTGATGGGCATCGAATTGTCTACCGTCTAAATCAGGTAAAGTTTTTGGGCGAGCTTGGAAATTACTTTCCGCATGCTTTCTCATAAAAGTATGTGACAACATGCTTTTGGAAAAGCAGACGGAAAATGGTTTTGACCGAACAACGCCAAGCAGCAGCAATAATAATAATAATAATAATAATAATAATAATAATAATAATAATAATAATAATAAGTGATGTTTTTATGCATTACTTGGTTGAATTGTATCAATGCCTTAAAAGTGGGTTTTTTTGAGAGGGAATGAAATAGAAGACAATAAAAACTTTGGTACGTTGATAGTTTGGAAGTTGTTTGGAGGTTTTGTTCTTTCAATAACTTAAAAAAATAATCAAAATTAGCTTTTAATCTCCAGGATAGAATAATAAACCAAAAAGACCAAACCTAACTTGTATCAGATCAAACCGAACCGAACTAGACAATGCCAAACTTATTTGGTTTTCAGTTAGAATTATCCGTTTCAATGATGGTGTTGAACACTGCTTTATAATATTTATCATATTCAAAATATATGCTTGAATGAGCTTTTTAAGTGTATTTTTGTTAGTAATTTAGTGTACTTGGATCGACTGGTTTGATTAATGCGATCGTGATGTTTCATCGAACAAGTCGGGAGAGTGCGGAGTGTACATTTGTTCAGGTACGGTTACGATTTGGGGTCCGAGGGCAACGACCCCGGGTGCGGGGTCCAAGGGGCGGATAAAATTTTTATTCCTGAACATACGCAACCTTTGGAAATTTCATTAGAAAAATGAATTTTTGGGTCGAAATTGTGTGTCAGTTGGACACAACTGAAACCCGAAAAAACATGTTCTTTAGACATGGTAGCTACCTGAAACATGTTTATTGACATTTTGATTATTTATTTCACCAAAAACGAAATTGGCAATCACGGAGAAATATTCGGTTGTATTTTTCACAACAAATATCAAATTCTAGTTCTTGATATATTTTCTGTTTTTATCCAATTAAAAGTTTGGTGAACCGATCAAATAAATTTCAATTTGAAAGTGTTTTCGCGACTTCGGAAACATCCCAGAAATTCCCTAGATTCTAACAATTTTTACCGTGAAAAAAATATTTTTTTTTGATGCTAAACAGAATCAAACCTAAATATTTAGGTTCGATTCGGAGACTTCGGACTGATCCAAATTCTATTAATTTCCTACCTTTTTTTATTATTCGATTTTTGGTTTATTACATTCGGTTCGATTCTTGGACCGAACCGATAATGGCTCTCCCCTAGATGGTAGTTAGATTTATAACTTTAGTTTTCCTCTTCCCCGAACAATGTGAAAGGCGAAAAGTGATAAGAAAATCCTTCTGTATACCTCCTAAGCAAGTAGGGAAGATGTGCTCAGAAAGTGAAATACAGAATCTCATTCTTGTGAATTGTGGATTTTTCAACAGGATATGGAGCCTGGTGATGGGAATATACATATCGAGGTCGCTTTGGCACACAGCTCAAATTGGCTGTAACTACTATATTTTATTCATCTCACACGATATACAAACAATCACATCATATTATAAGCAACCTTGCATTTAATGTTAATGGACTTCAAAGATTATTTAATTGAGATAATAAAGTACAAGTGAAATTATATCTGAACTCTATATGGCCAATGTGGAGCTGAGATCGTAATTATTTTGTCCTTATGGTCAATGGGAGGATGATAAGAGATGTCCCAAAGCCCAAGAGATGTCCCAAAGCCCATCAGCTCTCAATTTCAACACCTCTTTGTAGAATAGGATTTTAAATATTGAAGATTGATATTTGGGAAATACCCATTTTAAATTTTACAATTCATCAATTAGTATTTTTATTCACTAAATATCATTATTAATACTCAACATAAAAACAAATCAAAATAAAATCCGTATTAGTTAGTAATTTAAACTCCTAAACATAACTAAACACTCTTTAAAAATTGTAGTTTTCTCCTAAATCATTATTGTCGTTCTAATTTTTGTTCTTGCCCAAATCATCATGGTCATTTTCCGTTCTCCGATTCCACAACAACTGCATTTATGTTCTCCGATTTTAGTTTGCGTTCTCCGATTTCAGTAGCTTCTAGTTTCTTTTCTCTATTGCATTGCTCATGTGTTTCCGTTCTCTTATTATAGTTTCAATTTTTTTGATTCACAATGAAAACAACAGTTTAAACATCATCATTGGTATATCTCACAAAAAAAAATTGAAACCAAGAATTTCTTCGAGTATAAAAGATGGCATAGCAAGCTTGGAAGTATTTTTTTCTAGAAAATGGTATATTTTTTCGGGAAAACTATAAATTTTTTCTAGAAATAGTATATTTCTTTTGGAAATTTGTATATTTCTAAATTTTTTATTCTTCAAAGACATGGAACGACAAAATTAAAGATATATTTTTCCTACAAAATTGTACTCCCTCCTTCTACTAAATATTGTCGTTTTAGAGGGATTTCATTCTCTTTTTTATTGTCATTTTGTATTTCCAAAATTTTTTTTTCCAAGTTTTTCATTCCTACCCCTATTAATTTGTTCAACTTCCAAGATAATTATATTCTAATCTCCAATAACAAGAGAAGATTATAGGTCAAATTATTTTTATCGAAGAAATTAATAGTCTTGAAAATTGAATAAGACATTTATGAAAGGGTAAACTAGTAAATCATCTCATTTAGTTAGTTGTTATATTAAAAACTGTGAATTAGTTAAAACGATAATATTTAATAGACGGAGGGAGTATTTTTTTTTCTAGAAAACCGTATATTTTTTTTTGAAAATAGTATATTACTTTTGAAAAATCATATATTTTATTTAAAAAACTGTATACTTCCTTTGAAAAAATGGTATATTTTTTGGTATATTTCTGTTGTATATTTTTTGGAAACGGTATATTTTTTTTGAAAAATCATATATTTCATTTAAAAAACTGTATAATTCCTTTGAAAAATAATATATTTTTTGGAAAATTGTATATTTTTTGATATATTTCTGTTGTATATTTTTTTGAAAACGGTATATTTCTTTGGGAAAATTGTATATTTTTAATGTCTTCTAAGACAAAGGATGACATGATAAGCTTAAAGGTATATTTTTCTTGGAAATGGTATAATTCTTTGGGAAAATCATATATATTTTTTTTGAAAGACAGTATATTTCTATTGGAAAATCGTATATTTCTTTTGAAAAATTGTATACTTCCTTTCGAAAATGGTATATTTTCTGGAAAATAAAAATGAACGCAAGCGAAGCAGTTGTTGATTACATATGAAATCGAACTGGAGGTTGTGTTGTAAATCGTAACGAAGGTGAAATTGGAAAGAAATTGAAACATATAAGAAGACTACTAATGAATTTTGAAAGAAATTGAATCAATTAAGAAGTTTGTTAATTAATTAGGATAAAAATCTAAAATTAATGTTAAAAAATTTGAAAAAGGGTAACCACCATCCCACAAATCACGTTTGTGATAATGGATGGAATATATGAGTATTAAATAAATTTAAAATATAAAGAGTGGTAAATAATAAATTAGTTTGTACCATTGGGAATTTACTAAATAGTAAACATGAACGGGGGCATTTCAAGCAATTTCCGTTTTCTAGGGTATAATACCTCTCAGGTCCACTGATACCATATATCCGAAGCTTTAAATGGTGAAAAGTTATAACTTTATGTAATTATTTAGATATATATTTGTAAAATTCTATTTAATGTTAGCTTGGCTTAATTTATCTGTCACTACGTGAATTTGTTTAAAATAGTTGTCAAAATTTCAAACGTGATGAATGCTTTCTGAAGTTTGTTCCTTCATTCTCACGTGTTAGTTTTTTGTTTGTTTGACTTTTCAAAAATACAATTTTTCAGATTTTACTCTCTCTAATCAGAAGTTGACACGTAGCATTAGGGGAAGGGCAAATTGATGTAGTGCAAGTTGAGGAATATCTGTTACTTTTAAAAGTTAAGAGTAGATTGAATTTTTTGTATAACTTTCAAACAACTAAAACTTTCAGAAAATATTTAAGGGTTGAGGATGGTGAAATTTTTTTTCTCGATTAACTGATGGCATTAAGATTTTTTATAAATTTTACGGGGATTTGAGAGTCATATTCTGCCCCTCTATATCCCTAACTATACATAAGTAGCATTTTGTAATAGGTTTTCATAAGAAGTTCAATAGAATATGACACTGTTCTTTTCAACTACAATTCAATTAAGTTCAGTTTAGTTTAGTTTAATTTAGTTTGGTTAATTTAAGTTAAGTTAAGTCAAGTTCAGCTATGTTTAGTTATAAATTTACACTGAAATAAGTTTAGTTCAGTTCAACTTTCAGAATTTGAAGAGAACATACTCATTACTGAAAATTGTTTACATGGATGATAGAGTGAGTCGACTTCTCAGCCTTTCATTAACATTTGGACATGTACATAATGTAAGAGATATCTCAAAATTTCGATGGCTTTTTATTCTTCCATGTTAATCTTCGAGATTGCGAACTGAATTTTAATGCCCACCCAAATGTATAATTTCAACAAATCGATTTGATCGTTATAAACTGCTTGAACGATATTATTCGCTTTGACACCGTTTACAGTCAACCTCACGACTTTAAAACGCACTAGTACAGAAATATTCTTTTGGATCGCTTCATTTGGATCGGTTTTCACATAACCGATCCAAATACATTGGTATAAAAAAAATTTAAACATTAATTTATAGATAAATGGGCATTCCCATTGGTTGTACTTAAAACCGTTGCAAATGTGTAGCGAATTTGCAACGGTTTTAAGTAAAACCGTTGTAAATGTGTACCGTAGCATTTCCATCGGTTTAATTAAACTGATGAAAATGCTTGTTGGACCGATGCAAAAACCCAAAGGCTTGGACGTGGAAATTGCCATGCCAAAAAACCCAAATGCTGAAATGGTTGAACATTAAAAGGGCCATAAAATTTGAACGTCCTCTTCTAATTAATTAGGAAATTAAAGAAAATAAAAATAGAAAATAAAATTAAAAATCCCTAAATCC
>CATIWQ010008154.1:0-16546 GCA_949673415.1 Euphorbia schlechtendalii
TGACATCGTTAACGATATCACTAATATCGTTAATGATATTGAATTGACAGCAGAACCAAAATTGCACTTTGTGAACTTTTTCAGCCAAAAATTCAAAATTTTACAACTTTGTCGGATTTCATCATTGAAAAACGATAGCCACATCCCACTAAGGACTTTGGATCCCCAACATTTGCATAGGGATGAGGATTTTAGTAGAAAAAAATGGAAAAAGTAAAGGAAAACTTTGACTTATCTTTTTGGATTGAAGGGAGCCCATGAGGGGCTGAATTCAGTTAGCAAAGAGGGAGGACGGTAGTAGCAGCAAGGGGGGAGCTCAGAATATTTCCAGCAAGAAGAAGGAAGAAGCAAAAAGCCAAGTATAGAGCTCTCACCAAACAAAAACCGAAAAGTCACAAGTTTTAATTTTTCAAGCCTAAATCTAAGGGAAGAAGGACTTCTACCTCCGCTCTTCCTTTCCTTACAAGCCATATCCTGGAAGCCTAGCCTTCCCACCAAGAGGAGATCTTTACTCCATTTTCACCATAAACCACAAAACCGAGCCTAAGAAACGAGGAGGACTTTCCAGGTACTTTCATGGACCAAGCAAAGTGATTCATGGCTAAGGGGTAAGTTTCTGAGTTCCTAGAATTTGTACTTATGTTCATATGCTTTTCTTTTTGAAGTCTCATTTTCTTTTCGATTGTTTTCGGTTATTTCCCGTTTCCGCTCGCCATTCTATTTTCCATGATTTTAAGTATTATTTCAAATTGTTTTGAGTATTTTTTTTACATATACATATTCTAAACATCCTGAGCTTTCTGGAATGATAAAGATCATCAAAATCCATTAACTATAGCGAAAGTTATGATCGTTTGAAGTTTTGGATCTTGTTTTCTGTTGTTTTCTGTGTTTTCATGCAGGTCTGGAAACTTGATATCATTAATGATATCACTTGATACCATTAATGATATTACCTAATGCCGTTAATGATATTGGCCCTGGAAGAATGCATTTTTGCTTTGTTTTACTCCGTTTCGAACCGTTTAAGCCCGGAATGACCCGCTGAGACCCTTCTGAGTTTAGAAATGCATCATTGGGGGTAATAAACCTCCAAAATATAATTATTTAGGATTTATAAATGATTTATTAATGTGTTAATATGTTAATTGAAGTTTGGAGTAGCAATGGAAGCACTTCGGGCCATTCATATCAATATCGCCCTTCATAGGGAGGTCAATAACGATATGAATGACATCGTTACCATTATTAACCCAAACGATGACTATATTATGCATGTTTGGCCTAGATTTATATTTCTAAATGTCGTTTTAGGTCACCCCCATGAAGGGTTTAAAACGTATTCCCGGATAACCGACTTCACCATTTTACCATGCGATCATTTTCACTAACAAAATTGACCAACATATGTGTAAATAAAAATGAACCAATTTTATTTTTAACAACTTCAAACCATCGATGTTTTGATTAGGCCACATGGGCCTCACTAAAACCAAATCGAACATATGTGCCATATCTCGTACTAACCTTTGTGGATGCAGGTTAGATGTATGCATATGGATTTATTTTCCTTCGGGTATCGTAAATATTTTTTACGGGAATTGTAATTAAAATGTAATTAATAGATTAGGTGGGTGGTTACATCCCCCGAGCTTTGTAATTTATTAATTTGCTTTTCCGCATTTACTTAATGCTTGACGTATGGATTTACTACTTTCCGCATGCATGTTAAATCATGCACTTCAAACTCAAAATGACTTAAGTGCGATTATGCACAATTAAGAGAACATGGTTTTCTATAGATATAATATAATGTGATTCAATAAGAAATAAGCAACTTATTCCGAACCCGAATCTCTGTATCTTGGTAGGCCATCCCCCGGACGTTAAGCCTCACAAGACTCTAATTCCTAGAAAGAGCTAATCTAGGTGGGGACTCCACACTAAGAGACAGTGGATTTAGGTTTGAACCGAAAGTTTTCGCTCTCTCTTCCAAACCTTTTTCCCGGGTCCCCGACCTGGCGCGCATCTCTTTTTCAAACACCCCGGTGGACTGCGCCTCTCACCTTACGCGCTCTTGGCCCATTGCTCCGTGCCGTCTACTCACACCAGTGTAGCTGTGCAGTTTATTCAGTTTTTATATCGCAACTCAGCATGCATATAAAAACTTTACTTGGCGAAACCGAATTTCATAAACAGTTAAAAGTTACCAAGATTTGCATTCACCCCCCTCTGCGGTTGTTTACAAGCCATCAATTGAACCAAAAAATATCAATTGGCTCTTTTAAATAAATAAGGTTTTTAGATTAATCAATGGGTAAGGTTTTGATGTTTTTGGCTCTAGTTAATTCATGTTGTCGTAGCTTTGTTATTTTAATCTTCTCATAAACTTCTGGATTTATGTCTTCATTTATGTACACTATTTGTGTTTTAAATAACAAGAAGTGCTTCTGTTTTAGGCATCTACAAAAAAACAAGATCAAGCAATAGCAGTAACAGACAGTAGCAGCAATTTTCCACCTCGTGAGCCACAAGTAATAATTATTGCAAACTAATTTGATGGCTTTTAACTATTATTTTATTGTTGTTACTTACAAAATTTGCAAATTTGGTTTTGAATCATTTCAATTTTTGGAATGGTAATTCAATTCGTTTCTTGCTTTGGGGTTAGCATTTTTTTAGTTTTTGAGTTCTTCATCACTACTGGTTGCTACCATCAATAATACCATACATTGTGTTTTCGAATTCTTCTTATGCTATAACTTGAAACATAAAAAAACATCTAATGGATAATTGGTGATCAACATTTATTTATTTAATTTTTGATATAAGTGATCAAAATTTATTGAACACTGATACATTAAAGAATAATTTAATGTAGGAAACTATATGGTTAAGGAGTCAAAAGCTTAGATGTTATAATATTATTGTATTAGCAACAATTTATTAGTGGTTCTTGGTGAATGTTGTATCATGATGCGAGGTTAAATGTTTAGAATTTTTTATTGCTAGAATGAGAAATGGAAGGGAATAGATGTATGCTAGGCTAGACAAAATTGACTTGTTTTAAGTGAATACACAAGAAATTCGGGAACTTTTATATCATTCTCTCTTAGAAAACGTGATTTCCTAGATGTAAATAACATAAGATGTTCTTGTACAAAGTGCCAAAATTGGAGGTTTCAAACAAAAGACATTCTTCGATTTTATTTGTTAAAGCATGGATTTATTCCAAATCACTAAACCTGGATTTGTCAAGGGGAACTAGGCACATTTGAAACTTCTAACAACAATGAATCAACATATTCTAGTACACCTGATACTGTGGCCATGAATTCTTTTCGATAAATGGTTGTGGATGCTGCTGCAATAGACTTCGAACTCAAACCTATGGACGAAGAGCTAAATCCTAGGGCAAAGAAGTTCTATGACTTACTAGGTGCTGCTGACACTGAGTTATTTCCAGGTTGTAGTACACATTCTCAATTATCAGCTGTTGCACAATTATTGAATATTAAGTCAAACTTTCGACTTCCGGAAAAGTGTTATAATAAAATAGTGGGATTCATAAGAGAAACAATACCTAAGGAAAACAACTTGCCTGAGAACTTTTATGATACCAAAAGATTAGTCCAATCCCTTGGATTACCAGTTCAAACGATTGATTGCTGTAAATCTGGTTGCATGTTGTATTTGTGTGTTGACAACAACTTGATGCAATGCAAATTTTGTGATCATAATAGGTATGGACACCAAAGGAGTAATTCTAGATCCATACTCTCTAATGCACTATTTTCCATTAGCACCGAGGCTACAACGTTTGTACGCATCAAATGCAACTACTTCACGTATGAGATGGCATGCCGAGCATGAACAAGAAAATTTTTTGATGTCTCATCCATCCGATTCTTTATCTTGGAACAGTTTCAATGAAAACTATCCTTCTTTTATTGCTGAAATTCATAATATTAGACTTGGTTTATGCATTGATGGTTTCCAACCATTCGGCCAATCTGGTGAGCAATATTCTTCATGGCCTGTAATAGTGACCCCGTATAATTTACCTCCTTGGATATGCATGAAAGATGCTTACATGTTTTTTTACTTTTCTCATTCTTGGTCCTAGAAATCCAAAACAAAAACTAGATGTGTATCTACAACCTCTTATAGCTGAACTTCAACAATTGTGGGAAAATGGTGTAGCCACTTATGATGCATCTAGAAAGCAAAACTTTCAAATGTGGGCATCACTTACTATATCTGATTTCCCTCCTTTAGCTACGGTTTCAGGTTATGGTACTTCTGGTAAAAAAGCTTGTCCTTATTGTATGGAAGATTCAGAAGCTTTTAGTTTACCACATGAGCAGAAAACTTCTTGGTTTGACAATCATAGAAATTTCTTACCGATTAGTCATCCTTGGGATTTACCTTATTGGAAAACTAATCTCATAAGGCATACTCTAGATATTATGCACATTGAAAAAAATTTCTTTGACAATATATTCAATACGGTGAGGAAGCTAAGCTTTAATCTGAGAGGAACAAAAAGAATAGGAAGGGACAAAATGTAGTTGGTCCTTCATGCCATACCAGAGGTTCCATTAGTACTATGGAGCATAGGAGAAGACCCGCGAGTATTTCACATACATTCTTCATAAATTAACCTTCATAAATTCAACTTACATGCATAAAATATCTTAAAAATATCTGCTTTGTCTTCTTTTATGTCAATAACTCATATCCCCTGCAATTTAAGACAATTTAGAATGTCCTGTATGTTAACCAAGATTTTCACCGTGATTATAGATATGTACAACTTACAATTTCTTTTTTTATCTGTTTTTATATTGCTCTTTCAAGACCCGTCTGTTACTTTGTCATAGTTTTTACCTTGTTGGCAAAAGATATTTAGTTTGCTCACCAACTGCTTGTAGCAAATCAGTTCTAGGGGACCATATTCTGTCCTTTGACCATATTCTGGTTTATTCTATATCATTGCTTTTTGTGGGATTATTATATTTATTGGGAATCTCATGTCGCTTACTATTTTTAAAGATGGAAAGGTTTGCCACATAATCTATTTGTCAATTGTTAATTGAATATTATGTTCTTAAAATCTAACCATTGATATATTAACTGAGTGAAAATGTAACTTACTATTAGCCAAAAAACTGCCCTCTATTCTCGCTAACTCTGCTTATACATTCACCTTAGAGACCTGGTATTCAAATTTTGATTCTACAATTACTCCAACCCTGACTTTGTCAAAATTGACAAAACTTGGAAAAACAATTGCTAGATGTTATGGGTCAGAAAATAAGTTGCTTAATATCCTATTTACTGACAACATTATGTGGATATAATTGTATTAATTTCTAGTTTGTGGTTTTTATATTACAAATGGGTATGCCAATGGGACAACATTGTTCATTGTAATCTAATTTGCTTATTAAGTAAAAGAGATACCAAAGGAGATAAAGAGCATGAAATTTCTTTTACCAATTTTTGTTGCTCTTTAAAATTATTGTCAAAGATGGTTTTTGTTTTTTTTTCATGATGTTTGTTTCAACCTTAAATTCTTTGATTATGTAGGCAAAATAGTTGGGTAGAGAGCCTACTCATTTTGAACTTTTTTTACACACTTATACTAAAAATGGTGATGAAAAACATTTATTATTTCAAAGTCAAAGGATGTTCATGTGAGTTGTATTCGTCAAGTTGCTTTCTTTCTTTATATTCATTTTCTTTTTAAACACTAATACCTTTAATGAACAATTTCCTTTTGAATTACATTATACTTTATAGGAATGTATGGTGGCTATGGTTCAGGATCTAGAAGCTAATTCTGAAGACATAGATGAAAATCAAATATATTTAGACGCAGCAAAAGGAAAGAGGAATGATCGTGTATATGGTCTAGGAGCAGTTGGTATTGAACATTGCGAAAACCAAAAATATGGATCATTAGGTATCAGTTCTTTTCATGAATTCATTACTTGATCACTAGTACAACTATTGTTGTTCTAGTATAATAGAAAATTGTATTGCTAATAATTTCACATTAATTTGCATGCTTGATAAAAGGAAGATGCATTTTTTGCAGGTTCTTCATCTAATGCTTATACAACTAAGTTGAAGAATAAAGTTGAGGAATTGGAGAAAGTGGTTAGCAACGTTACTCAACCATTACAAGAAACAAGGAAGGAAATGGATCAACAATTACAACAAACAAGGAACAAAATTGATGAACGTGTAGTTCAACAAGTATTATCAAGCTCAAGTATTGATAGGTCATTCCCTCCAAGATCATAGTATGTCATACATACTTTTTAGGAACATAATCTTTTATTTTGATGAATCAAAATTCTTATTTTGATGAGTAAATCTCATACTATTCGATGTTAAACGAATGGTTCTTAATACACACACACACACACACACACACACACACACACACACACACACACACACATATGTATGTATGTATTTATGTATGTATTATCTATTTTCTTGTATGTTTATATTTATACACACACACACACACACACACGTATGTATGTATACACACACACACACATGTATATGTATATATGTATATACACATATATATGTATATGTACGTACGTATGTATGTATGTATGTATGTATGCATGTTTGTATGTATGTATGTATTATCTTTTTTTTTTTGTTTATATGTATATATATGTTATGTATGTAAAAATTTTCTTATATTATTTATAGAAAATAATAGAAAGCGTAATACCTATTCTTATAACTATAGAATATATAGTCTAGCGACAACGTTGTTGTGTAAACAGATAGTTAAAAGCGTAAATTCATATAGCGTCGAAATAACGATGGAAATCAATCACCGTCCACTTAGCATCAACAAATACTTAGAAGCGTGAAGTCATATTGTGTCGAAATAGTGATGACGATTAATCACCATCTGCTTAGCGTCAACAATAATTCAACTGATAGAGAAATATTACCGACGACATAGCGACGGGATATATTATTGGGGACAACTTTATGACTACAAATGTCAACACAATATTTCGCGCTTCTTTTTTGGCGGTGGCACATCCTACACAACTTTTAGCGACATAATAGCGATAAAAATATTAGATTCAAATTAGCGTTCACAATAATGTCTTAAATTAGCGTCAGAAATGAGAAGTAAACGAGTCGTAGCTAATTATTTACCATCGAGCATAATAACATCGACTCTGTTTTCATCGCTATGTCAACGCTAGGTTCTTTTTTCGTCGCTAGGTTGACAGAAAATCGATTTTTACGACGACATTTAGTCAACGCTATTTTACAATTTTCTTGTAGTGTAGGCCGATCACACGCTAACCCCTCTAACCTTATTTTGTTTTGTAGATACACATTTCGACCAAGACAATTCACAATTCAATTTGGAAGATCGGAACATAGAACATATTTATTTTCCAATCTTTCACGCACATATATGTATAATTATTAATAACTCAACTTTATAACTCTAATTCTCTTTGTATTTTATGTTTTATTTTGATTGTTAAGCAATGTATTCTCTAGTCTGATATTTAATTTTCATTTTTTAAAATTTCTCATGTTATGCATTAAACTTTATATTTATATTGAACTATTGAAACAAAAACTTAGTTTGATCATTTTTTTTTCAAACTATTTATATGGATTAGCTTTTTTTATGAAATTTGAATTTTTTTTTTTTTTTTTGCATGTATTTATTTTAATGGGAGTTTTGGGGAAACCCTGATGGGGAATGAGGAATTCCTGATTCGGTAATAGGGAAATTTTTTTCTTGAAATCCTAATGGGGGTGGGGATGAGGAATGCATTCCCGCCTCATTAAGCCTCACTTTCAACCCTAATTGTTAACAAAATTACGAAAAAACTTCTATTAGATAAGCAAAAATATGCCATTGTATATATTTACCAAAAGCAAGTTCATTGTAAATGAAAATTTGAAATTTAAAGTTTGAACATTAATTTGTAAAAATAAGACATGTTACAATTGAAACTAAAACATTCCAGCCTTGTGATTAAGATATAAATTGTAGACTCTAGAGATCTCAAGTTTGAGTCATATTTGGTATGAGTTGAGAATTTCTTTTCCATTTAATGTAAACTTGCCCTTTACATTTTATATATCACCGGAATTTTAAGAGTTTTTTTTACTCCTTTGATTAATATAATTTCTCATTCCATTTAGTTGTTTTTACAACGTTTAATATCCACTAAACCAAATCAAACTATATTAATGTCATAACCACTACGTTTATCTCATTTTATGCAACCTTGAGAGTACTTGATTTTTACTTGAAAAATACAAGAGTTATTGAGACAAATAGAGTTTTTATTTTGTTTTAAAAAATTATCCTACATATTTTCTTTCCTTTTTCATTCATGTTTACCAGTTATAAGTTTGAAAATATTGCTCTTATGGTTTTAGTTCGCATATAACTGCGGTTGTATCTTGTGAGATAAATTTATCAGTTCCGGACAAGTGATTGTTTTAAAGAAATTGAAGTATTAAACCTCCGCCATAAAACTTTAGGTCAGCTAAATATTTGAATTTTATCTATATGTAATAGAGTAAAACCTCTATAAATTAATAATGTTGGGACCAAGATATTTTATTAATTTAGCAATATATTATTATATCGAAAAATTAATAATTTATTAATATAAAGAGATTTTATGTTTGACCTTTAATTTTCCAACTCCAATGTACATTCACAAATTAATTGAGTTTGTCAAGTTCATTATTTTTTAATAAGTAAAAAGTTAGTTCATGGTACCAAAAAATAAATTACAAAAACAAGTTTCAAGGGCACATTTCTTCTCCATGTACATTAAACATGGTTAGAAATTGATAACTATAAAATGTCAATAAAAAAATTTTAAAATCACATCAACTATGGCTCCTAAACTATCAACCATGACCAATCAACAACGAAAACTGTTATGCGAGTATAAAAGAGATCACCAAGGATGCACTCAACAAAATTTGGTGAAGTGGGTTGACAAAATTTTCAATTTGAAAGTTAGTCAAGGAACAATATCGAACACTCTCGAGCGATCATCAGAGTTCCAATCAGCTGACTTTGACAAAGGTGGATCTTCCAAGTGTCACAAACCAACCAAGTACCCGGACATGGAGAAAGTTGTTTATGAATGGTTTCTCCAACATCAAGAGCGTGTGAATACAAGAGAGCTAATCATAGAGAAGGCGGTTGAGGTGCTGAAGCTTTTGTATCCACAGTATTCTTCAGAGTATAAACTTTCACAAGGCTGGCTTGAGAAATTCAAGTTAAGACATGGTATCAAATCATATCGCTGTTTCAGAGAAAGTGGCTCAGTCGACACACATGACATGGAGAAGAAATTAGAGTCTATAAGGGAAAAAATTGACCAATTTTCTATGAAAAGATGTTTTTAATATGTATGAAACTAGTTTGTTTTACATGTTACAAGCTGATCATTCACTTGCAACAAAACAACTTGAAGGTACGAAATAGGACAAGGAAAGACTTACAATTGTTATTTATTGCAATGAGGATGACTCGGAAAAAATTGCTCTATGTATCATTGGTAAGTATGCAAACGTTGTTTTAAGAATGTCAACATGAATAGTCTAGATTGTGAATACCGTGCCAACAAAAGAACATGGATGACTGGGTTGCTTTTCGAAGAATATGTTCATTGGCTGGATGACCAAAAGCATGGTCGAAAAATTCTCTTAGTAGTGGATAATTGTTCAGCCCATTCAAATAATATCCAAAGGTGCAAAACATTGAGTTGTTTTTTCTACTGCCAAACATGACCTCAAAAATTCAACCATGTGATGCTGGGATAATTAGAGCCTTTAAAATGTACTACCGTAAAAGGTTTTACCGTAAGATTTTGGAAGGTTATGAGTTGGACATATCTTCTCCTAAAAAGATTAATGTTTTAGATGCTATCAATTTGGCTATCTTAGCTTGGAGAAATGTGCAACAAGAGGCCATAGCAAATTGCTTTCGACATTGTAAAATTCATTCGGCGAATCCAACCGGCTCAAGTGATTTAAACGATGTAAGTTCTGGAGAAGACATTCGTAAGCTTGAGAACTTGATTATGGGTATGCATTATCAGCACAAAATGGATGTGAATCACTTGCTAGATTATTCTTGTGAAAAATAATGAATGTTACGAGGTTGAAAGCATTGAAGAAATTGTGGCGGATACCATCCAAAATCCAATCGATAACAAAGTTGAGGATGATTCAATAGCTTTGGAATTGGTCACTCAGAAAGAAGCATTGCAAGCAACAACAACTATTCGCAAGAAAACAATGCTCCAACTCTTAAATGCAATGAGGAGATTTAAAATTGAACTCAATATAAATTTGAAGTTCAACAAAAAAAATAAGTAATTATAGATTCATTTTTTACAAAACAATCTTAGAATTTGAAATCTTTTGATAATTATTAATTTATATTTTGTTGGGACCAATATATATATACTGGGATTTCAAAAAAGTTAGTATCTTATTATTTTATGGATCGGGGTTCAATTTTGTACTGGTCTCAAATTTGGACTAGACAAATTATTAATTTTATCAATTTATTAATTTATCAAGTATTAATTTATAGAGATTTTTCCTATTTTATTCATCTTTTAGTTTTCCATATCATTGATTGCTCCATTGTAATATGCATTTATTTGTATTGAAATATATTAATATCATTGTCAGTCTTTCGCAAGTACAATATTGGTACGCCTTGGCCTCATCTTGAGCTATCTTTTTTAATATTAGACCTTAATCATATGTTCCCACCTTACAATTCTTAATGGGGTGGTATACTCATTCAGTTGACTCTTGTAGATTTTACAAATGTGGTCAATTGCAATACACCGTAAATACCAGATTTTAATAACATTTGAACGGCCAAGGAGCTAAAGGGAGCATTTTGGATAGTTAGTGGTAAAGAAAATATAAATGGATTTGAATTATCTAAAGTTAGCGGAATTTTATAATGGCTGCTTAAAAATTGTCCAGTTTGCTCCTCTTAATTATATTTTACAAAACAAATTGTTCGTCTCATAGGACTTTTGTACATGCCCTGCAGGCCAATAAATTTATTTTGAAACTTCGTACGAAAAAATTTGTTCTAGAACCTAAAGCATTTAATAATGGAAATTACATGAAATTGATTATTTGATCCCTAAACTTTTACAATATTAATCTAAACTTGTTAAATTATGATTTTGATATCATAATAAATTTATCTTTTGGTTGATAAATTTATAAATTTATTATGATCTATAATTTATTATATATTATAATCTTATAATATTTACATTGTTTTCCGTATTATTACACATGTATGGTTTTATTAATATAAATCTACGGATAGATATTACAATATTCAAAACATAGAATGCTATGTAAACTAATGTTTAAAAAGAATATTTAATGGTTAAATTAGAACTGGAAACTAAAAATTATAAATAAAACTAATAAAATGTAATAAACAATAACATTTATTTGTTTTTCAAATCATTGATAAAATGAAAGACTACATTGAGATAATTTAGCATGCAATAATCACATCACTTTTGACATAAGAAAAACGCTTTTTAATAAAACTAACATGAAATAATAGAAAAAGATATGTTCACTTGTCTAGTTCCTAATTTGGAAAACAGAATATTAGAAAATGAAAAGTGGAAAACTGAAAACACGATTTAATTATACAACTAAGCAAGCACTACATTAGTACTAATTTCACAAAATTCAATTTATTTTATGTCATTCAAGAATTCGCACCAAAATCAATGACTGGTTCACTTTTTTCCTTAGTTTCTAATTTGTTGACAAAGTGTTGCTTTTCTACTTGCTTCCCCACAGCACTGCGTTCATACTCTATACATAACCAGGCAGAAAGTAACAAAAATGCAAACAAAGGCCGCCCATCGTGAACCAAAAAAAAAACCAACATAAAGCAGTTAATATATACAACTAAATTAAACACGCAATTTGAATACGGGCAAAATCATTATAATAGATAAATGTGACTAAATTCAGAAGTCAATTGCTAGGCCATACATTGGCATTAACGGCTTCAGAGATTTCATCAAACGAAAAGCCAAGCCTTGTAAAGACTAGGGAGTAAAATTCATGAGTCCTGAATCTCTGATCTCTTGGATATTTCACAATCCAAAATTTCCTTCTCGATAACACTAAAGCAGGAAAATTTGCATAGATGACAAAAATTTATACTAAAATTTTTAAAACTTACCATACCAACAATTTTTATCCAAATAAACTAAACAAAGCTTATTCTTCATCAAACTTAATCCTTTTGGGAGCAGGTGGGATGTCACAGACCTGAAAAAACAGACGACAAAAAAAGATTACGCAGATATTATGTTGCTTAGAACATTAAATTATGCACGAGCTCAATGCACTTGAGACAGCCAAACTATGCATGTTTACAGAATCGAATTGCAAACTCATTAATTATAAGTACATCAAATCAGCTAGAGTAAGCAGCCATGACGAGTACAATTTAAAGAACAAATTTCACAAAAAAAATCTAGAACAATGGTAAAGTAAATACATATTTGCAATAAAAGGAATAAAGTAAATACTACTCTAACAACTTATGGCATATTTGCTTTGTAAAATTTCAATATTACATTCCATTATCCAGAAAACCCGAAAATCATGCAGTAGGAAACTTCCAAATGCCAACTTACAATACCAACTTAATAGTTCATGCCTTGTAACTTAATTGCAAAAGTCACAAACGAGTAGCTAAACTATAAGCCAAATGTTAGAAACTTGATATAAGAACTGCAAGTTAACCTTGATTATAAGCCACACATCATGTACACCTTCATGGAACCATGTCCAGTTAATTCTCAAGGATGCAGATTTTCTTAACTTAAAAGAAAAGATAAAGGCGCTCAGAGTGAAAGAATGGAAAAGAGAGATTATCCTCATAGAATTCAGATTAACGAGATTATTATCTCATCATCACTGCACCTTTCTCCTTTCTAATTACACAAAATTCTAACCTAGAATAAAATTGAAGGAAGAGACCACTGATGATGGCGCCTAGCAGAGGCGCATATGCCTTTAGAGGCAGCCATATGAATCAAGAATGCAGTTTTTTTAACAAAATTGTACTCATTATCATAAGTCCGTAAGTCGTAACAATACAAAACTACCAGCAAACACATTAATCAAACAACCGACATTTGATTTTTATCCTAGTCATCCTATCCATTAATGCATATATACTAGAGCATGAATATAGAAAAAGAATTAAATCATAAGCTTCTTACAATTGGTGGACATTCGTATTCAATACCAACAGCCTCTATTCGTTTCCTCCGCCTCTTGTCTCTCTTCATTATCTTCTCAACCAATTTTTTGTGCTCTTCAAGGGTCCTATCCTGGTCAAGATAGTAGAGCGAAAGATTTAAATGGAAAAAATATCAAGTGATTTTTTATATTGCATCATTATTGTAGAACATCTTTTTTAATCAAAGAATGTACCTTGTTCTGCCTTTTTCTTTCAGCTTGAACACGATCTAATGGCTTAAACCGAATATTGAAGCCTTTCCACCTATGCATCAAGAAAGAACAAGCACAAAACAGTTGAGAAAAAATATAAACCTCCCAAACTATCAACACATAATACACCAACAAAGGAAGCTAGTCTCAATCTTTTATGCTAATTCATAAATGATAAGCATGTAAGATGTCTGAATAACAAACAGACAACTAATATTTTAAGTGACACTACTTTGCCATATCAAACATTTCACTTTATCTTTGGGCCAGCTGTCCCACCCTATGAGGTGCCTACAAGTCAGCAAGGGGATTAGCAACTGGGTCCGCCAGTGGATATCCTTGGTTTGACCAAAAAAACATTTCACTTTATCTTAGTAGTACATTAACAATTATTAAGAAAATCATGTTGGAGCCACTGCTACATACAGGAAAACAAATATTTTTGCTCTCATTAACTACATATCTATATCAGGATTATTTTAAGAATAAGAACCTTATTCATATAGAAAAATGCACTTCAACAATGAAAGAATTTCCATGTTAATGAATCCATCTGATACTAGCTCTATTTCTTGAATGCAAAACTCATAAACCTTACTCAAATGAATCAAAGAAAGCCTGAGCAGTTCAGCAACATAACTTGAATAATAAAAAATACCAAATTTAAACAAGGTATAACATATTCTTCTAATTGCCCCCAATTCTTCAATTATGAAGGATTAGGAATACATATTTGGACTATAAGTTTATAACAATAAAAAAATTAACTTTTGTTAGTTGTTTTTCCTAGAACAATAGACAGCTTACAATTTTGGATGAACTTTCTCTTGAGGGATAAGATGGACTTGCAGAAGATGTTCAAACAACAGATAGTTATGCATACATTCAGCAACAACTTCTGCTACCTTCATTGAGCAAAAAGATAAGGTAAAAGTCACAAGTGAACAAACAGTGAAATAGCACAAATGATATAGCATTCAAGGTTTATCTCACCTCAGGATCTTGAAATTCGATGAATCCATAATGCTTCGATTTCCCAGTCTACAGAATAAAAGATCAATCACAATACAAAGAATCAGTACCAGAGTCGCATGAAAGATATAATTTGGCATTAAAAATATAAATTAACAAAATGTGTTTGTATGACTTTCAACAAAGTTCAAGACAAGTTCACACCTTTTTACTTCTTGCAATTCTCAATCTCTTGATTGTACCAAATTGGGAAAAGTAAGCTGAAAGCAAACACTTATCAGAACAAATGGAAACAGAATACCACATCAAAACTTTCTTTCAAAATAGTAATAAGTAAAACTACCTTTCATTTCTTTCTCGTAGAAACCATGTGGTATTCTACCAATATACAACACAGTAGCTCCATTTTTCTGCTGTTTTGTCTCTGAAATCTTGTGCCCTTTACCACCTTCTAAGGGCTTAAAAACACATATACATTCCAATGAACAAAAATCCAATTACACAGATCACAACTAAATTTTTGGACGAACTAAAAATATGGCCTACCAAGAAATCAGCTGAATCCTTGTTATTGGACTGAGAAGCAGAGACCTTCTTCGATACTTTCATCTCTTTCAATTCCATCTCACTGGCCAAGAGTATTAGTGATGAGAAGAGAGATAAACTGAGGGGGGAACAAGGGAAAACGTCAATTTAATTGAAATATCAAAACCTCAATCGTAGTATTTTCTCATGGTGAAATATACAATAACACAATTTTGGTTATTGTTCCACTAAGTTCAACTTCAATTGATGTCAGTAAAATCATTCTAAGAAGAACACAAGAAAATGAACTCAAGCAGAAAGCAAAACTGAGTCCTGAGTCCAGGAAAAACACGCAGAAACACAGCAGCAAAAAAACACATATGAGCATATTAAAATACCTCAACCGCGGTAGAAACGATGTCCGAGGTTATCGGCGGGGACGAAGCGAGAAATAGTAGCAGTGTAGAATGACTGAGAAGTGGTGGACTTGGTGGTGATTGAATCACAGAAGATGGGAATGGAGAGTTGAAAGTGGCAGCAGCGTAAGGTCAAAATTGGAGTTAGGGTTTTAAACTTTCATCTCCTGATAATCTGTTTAAGAGTTTCAAGAAATGTAAAACGGCGTAGTTTATAAGAGATTTTTTAGGGCTGGGAACAGATCCTTGATGAGAACTTGAGAAGAGGACTGATGGAAACGGGCCGGGTATCTGAAAAGATTTCTGAAATCGAATTGAACAATTTGACATTTTTCTCGTAGCCGGATAAAATTAGGAGAAGTTTTATAAATGGGTTGAACGTTAGAAATAATTTCAGCTTAATTTTTGTATCCTAATTTATTTGATCAATTAAGTTTTATATTTACGCTCCAAAATTTCTGTGTTCACCTTTCTTACCTTCTACGCTTGTTTTTTAATTTTCTTATCTTATTTCTCTATTATCTCTTAAACTGCTCATTTTTTTTACATGATGCTTTAGAGTTTTTTGTTCGTCTCATTTTTATCTTCGAAACGCCATCCATTGTGATATACTTTTTCGAAAATATTTTTTCAACTATTTGATATCTGGTAAGAAACTGGTATATAAGTGATATGTAACTAGTAGGAAGAACAAGATGTGTCAATTTTGTTATGAAAGTATGGTAGGTAACACAAATACATGTCAAAAGTTTATCTCCGTAGTAATAAACAAACAACTATAATCTTAAAAGTAATGAAAATGCATTAGAAAGTGATTACAACATGTAAAAAAGAATTCTACAAAAGTATTGAATAAAAAACAATAGGAATCTGGTATGTAACTGGTATGAAGAACAAAAAATGTCAAAACTAGTAAGAAACTAGTAGGTAAGTGGTAGGAAACTAGTATGAAGAACAAAAAATGTCAAACCTAGTAAGAAATTGATAGGAAACTAGTATGAAGAATAGGTTATGTTAAATTAATCTTGAAAATTAATTAAAATGCCTTAGAAAGT
>CATIWQ010008257.1:0-11483 GCA_949673415.1 Euphorbia schlechtendalii
AAACAAAAACACAAACAAACTTTGTTAAATACAAAAGATAAATATTTACTATTATACCTTGATTTTTCATGGTGAAGATAGCAATTGAACATCAACGTCTTGTTGTTCAAATTTTTCATTTCATATTCAACAAATATTTACAAACTAACAACGAAACACAAACAAATAAACAAACAAACAACAAACAACAAACAAACAAACACAACTAAACTTAAAAAGAAACACTATACAAGGTTCTAATCTGAAAAGAAAAGAAAACTATTGATTCAGGAGTTAACGATTCAATCATCTGATCAATCTTATAATGTGACTCTCGCAGATCTCTTTCAACATTATACACCAAAGTATGGATGTTGTTAATCTTGCGATGAATAGAGATTTGATCTTCCATTAATTCATTTAATTTCCTCTTAAGATTGGCTGAGCTACTCCTTTTTTCCTTAGCAATTTCTCTTTCTCGCTTTTTATCGGCTTCCACTCACTCATCCCATGATTTCCAATCATAAGTTATCCCATTTTCACCAATGCACTTAGTTAGAAATCCGTACTTGAAGAAAATTTCCATAGTTAGTTTCGGAATTTCATCTTCATTAGTAAAGACTTCTGCACAACAAGGTAACTTCCAATTTATTCTAACAAATTCGCCATAGTTCGACACCCGTACGCTATCCTACCAGGATCAATTGCAGCAGACATAAGAGTCCCCATTATAATTCCTGATAAGTCCGTAGGTAAGCCATTCCAAACTACTTCTAAGACAAACAATTCTTCAAGTATGACAAGATCGAAATTGGACTTACCAAATAGTGCTCCACTTAAATAAAAGTGCAGTGCGAGCAAACAAGGATCACGAATCCACCGGCTATAAGCAGATTCTTATTTGAACTCGACTTGGCTAGTCAAACGATTCCAAGTTGGTGTAGGATCCCAGCCAGGTAACATCTTATTGAAGCATTCCCTTGGAAATCCCAAGTACTTATCCATCGCCTTCCTTGTCAACTTGTATTCTTTCCCATGGTGTCGATAGACTAAGCAATTTCGTCTATCATTCCTCCATGCCAACATGACCAGCATTTCCATGCAATTGTTCACATTGTTCCCGAGGGTTAAATTGGAGTAAATGACACAATTAAGTATTCAGAGATAATACATAATTGTATCAAAAACACCCAAATGAATAAGACTATTCCTATGAATCGTATAGGAACTCTTGAACTCATCAACTCTGATAATTTCATAATGATCTCCTTCCTCCTCTGAATAAATTGGGAATGGTGCTTCATACAATTCCTGGATATTCTTAGGTTAAAAGACTCCGAAATTTGTTGGAAAAACCATTGTGTAAGAAAGAAATTTTGTAAGAAATGAAGGAATTTTTCTTTGGAATAAGTTTGGATTTAGAAAGAAGATTTCAAAATGAAGAACTGAATGATTGATGAACGGTAGTGCATTAATTTTATAGAGATTAGTGGAATAACTGTCGAATAACTGCCCAAACTGCTGTAGTTATCGCACAGGTCGCGATCGTGATCACAAGTCGCGATCGTGACTAAACTAAAAACAAGAAACATAAAGTTTTAACAGGAATTCACGAGTGCGAATAGAAGTCACGAACGCGAATAGGGAAAATAGAAGAAAATCTTCTATTTGTCAAGGATTAAGATGAAATATTATGATGTCTCACCTCCAATATGATTATTTCATAATCTTTTCATATCTAGAATAAGATTAAAAAATTGTATAATATAGGAAATGAAATAAATAGATATAATTAATCTCTAGAATGCACTTGCCTTCCCCGGTAATGGCGCTAAAAACTTGTTCGCAAGGTTTCGACTCTAATAACTCCTAGGATTTTTTTATTTAATAATGAAGCCAAAAACCTTGTCTCCCACTTTCCTACCGATAAGATATAAGTTCAAAATACGAACATGTGTTAGTACCGGTTATCCAAATAGAAAATGGTGACCACTGCAAGTATACAATTACGATGTAGCTTTAAAAGATATCGATCCCACAGGGAAGGACTAGTTCTAAAGATCAATAAGAAAAATGGAATAAAGAAAATAAACTATTTTTGGATTTTAGTTGGGAGGATTAGAATGAAGAACGGATAGATATATGTATGGAAGACTAGAGATTCTAAATATATAGATTTTCCCTACGAAATAAGTATAGCAAAGAAAACATGTAAGTTCAACGAAGTTATTACATTCACTAGACTAATTTAACATAATCGGTTCTAGACACTCAGATGTTCAATGATTAACTGCAGAGCAACACATAAAATTACTTTTCTAAATCTAGTGCAAACGAACTAAGATGATTATATAAACTTGGACAACAATATAACTACGCTTAGTACGGGTCGCTCTCACATAGCCACATTTAGCAAGTTATCATTCCAAAAATGTTGGCTCACTAAACAACATTAAAATCACATATCCAGTGATTATACACAATCTTGTTAACCCCGAAACTACTCTTAAAGTTAACTGAAAGTTATATAACTTGATTAATATAAAAGACTCAACATGAAATACTCATTATGACACATAGACATATCATAAACTTTGAAATAGAAAGTATAAGTAGAAAGCAAAGCAAAGTTGTAAGGTATGCAAGTGAAAGCTAAAGTTGATCAAACCATATCCACTCTTTTATGGGAGTCGTCAACTCCCGCAATTCCTATGTCTGCTTTGAATTCGGTCTCGACCCCGTACAGAACCTCCGCTAGGATGCTATTCTTTGTGAATATCGAACAAACAAATGTTGAAGAACAAAAACTTTTATTGATAAATGATTTGCAAGTACACTTATACAACAATCACTCGAATATGTAGAGAAATATGGTGATCAAAACAAGGATTCGAATCACTTAAACATTTTCTCGTTAACACTTATGAACGTAGCGAAAACTAAATAATTTCACTCTCTATCTACACACACTATATCTCTCACTTTTTCTAATTCCAATACCGTGAAATTTGTGAGGTTTGGAGCCCTATTTATAGAGTTCGAAGGGTTGCGTCTATCCAAACGAAGTGTTGTGTCCATTGGCAAAAGATTGCATCACTTCATTGTGATTGGTTGAAAAGCTTTAATCTTATCTATAATGGATAGGCATATATTCATGATTGGTTGACTTCTGATAAGTGTCTTTTCGTTGGTAGTTGATGGTGGTTGATGGCGGTTGATCATTCTTATCTATCGGTTGGTAGTTAAGAATATTTGACCAAAAAACCGTCCAAGTCGCTACCGTGAATCTTTGTTTGACAATTTTTTGTTTCTAAAGTGTATCAAGTCGCGACCGCGAATTGTTGTCAAGATCGTGAATTGTGTTTTTCTTCAAAATTCTTCTTGTAACTTCACCGATCTTCGACTGCTTCGATCCTAAGCCAAATCTTTAAGTTTCACGCATATTTTCGCACTTTTTTTCACTCTTTTTACATAGAATTCCGATTTAGATCATTTTACTCCCAAGATTTACCTAGTATTTGCATTTGCACAAAAAACAACTACATACCACGTGAAATCTTTTATATGAATTATAAAAATGACTTAAATTATAGTGTTTAGTGTGTAAAATTATATTGATAATAAGTTTAATTATACACTTATCACTAACTTAAGCATTAGAGAGGCTATGCCGGTTACACGGCTAGCCCCTCTAACCTTGTTTTTACCTTTCAAGCACAAGCTCCGATGAAGACAACTCAACTCGATCACAAAGATCTACCTTATGGATGATCAGACCACGAAGAGACTCTAGATTCAATAATATCAGTATCGTGATCAATAAATAAGTCACCTTGCGAATTGTTGTATTCACGTTAAGTCCTCACACAAATCAAGCATGGCGTTGACCCTTACTTGGTCAAATCACTAAGGATTTAGCTAGACATGACTGTAAATAAACGCAAATAAAAGTAAGGAGACTTAAAATAAAGCATGCAATTAAATTAAAGACTTGTAAATAAATTGTGAAAATTGAAAGAATTGAAAGCTAGAAAAATACTTGAATTAAACTTGAAAGAAATAAAAAGTATTTGAAAGCTTAAAACAATAAACTATACTAGAAAATTGAAAACAATAAAGGCAAGGAAAAATAAAACTAAACTAGACTAAAATTAATAAAGGACTAAGAATTAAAAAATTTTCTCATATATATGCGGCCTCTATTTATAACAAATGACCGCATCTAGTTGCTTCTTTTGATAGTGTTTGTTCCTCCTTTGGTTTATCCTTTTAGACTTTGCTTGGAGATAAAATTGTTGAGTTTATCCTTTCCCAAAACATAGTTTATTATGGGAAGTAAATCTTCTTTTGACTAGAACTTCTCTGAAATAGACTTTGCCCGAAATGTTGATTATTTCTTTAACTTTTATGTTCTTATATCCCAATTAAATCTGTCTTTGATGTTTTGGAAGATTCTAGAAGTTGCAGAAATTATCGGGACTTGCTTTTGCTCTCAGTGCACACAACGAGATCTCGGTGATATACCGTTTTTGGCCATTTTAGTATGCTTTTCTCCAAATCACCTTAAAATCCTGAAATGACAAAACACAGTACAAAGCTCATAAAGATTAAAACATGTTCATAAAGAAATCTAATTAAGCATAAAAAGATGTTTTAATTATTTACAACTTATCAAATCTCCCCACACTTATATCATGCTTACCTTCAAGTATGAGTACAAAGATCATGAAGAAAAGAGAAAAAGAACTACATAAAGATCCCAATCATTTTCACAAAGAGACTAAGATCTTTCACAAAGACCATGGTAGAATTCCTTATCAAGCACCGAGAGTCCAATGAAAGAGTAATCCTTAAGAATGCATAAAGACCTTGCTCGAAAATACATATATTACTTGGCTGAATATATTAAAGAGATCAAGTACTCAAAGGTTTACAATTACCTTTTAAGTTGGCCTTTTAGCTTAGTGGGGTCCCTAGACACAGCTAAAAAATAAAAACAAACAAAGAGACTATAAAACTTCTCCTTCTTTTTCTTGACTTTTTTATTCATTCATTTTTCAGAATTTTCTTTTAAACATTTTCTATTTTTTTTTAATTTTTTTCCTTTCTTTACGAAAATTAAAAACCTATGATAAAATTATTGTCTAGTTGCTATCCAAACAATGCTCTTTCTCCTTCAAACCTATGAAAGAGGCTTTACCTGGTTGTGATCCAAGTCAAACTATTTCTTCTAATACGTACTTATGAAAAAGTCATCACCCGATTGCTAACAGAACAATGCTATTTGTTTTAAGACTCAAAGAAAACAAAAAATAAATCAAGTAAATAAATCACCAAGTTTATTGAAAAGAATGGTTTAAGGTCTTGGTGAAGGATCAAAGATGCAAAGGGACCTTACTAAAATAAACCAAGTCTAAATGAAAAGGGAAATATTGAGTTTTAAGACATTCATTGGGACTTAATCTTACAAAGTGACTTTCAAAACTTAGTAATTGGAATAAAATTTTCTTAAAACGGCTCTCTACGCCAAGTATGGTTAGTTAACTTAGTCTTTGTTACTTGTTTAATCAGTAATTATGAAGTATCTCTCTTCTTTGAATTTCTTCATTTCTTTGTAACAGTTTAGAGTA
Organism: Euphorbia schlechtendalii; assembly: GCA_949673415.1. NCBI lineage: Eukaryota > Viridiplantae > Streptophyta > Magnoliopsida > Malpighiales > Euphorbiaceae > Euphorbia > Euphorbia schlechtendalii. The sequence continues at coordinate 5,610 of CATIWQ010008257.1, forward strand.
CAAAGCTGGTCATTATGAAAATAAAGATAGAACGCTAAAATTGAAGGGCTAATTTTCTTTAATTTTATTTATATTTATATATAAACAGAATTAAAATTTTTACATTGAGACTGAAAAATGACAAAATTCAAAGTAAAAAGACTAAAACCCTAAAAATTAAAAGCAAAAACATTAAAAAGAAAAATAAAAGAAAGCTATTCCCCTCCCCACACTTAAATTTTTCATTGACCCCATTGCAAATATCCAAAAAATAAAAATAAAAGAGAATAAAAAAATAAAAGAAAAGGGGCAAAAAAGATTGTTACTATCCAGGTGAAGAGGAGGAAAATCATAAAGACCTACTCTTGGTCTCACTGGTGAGCCTGATGCTTGAAGGACTTGAGATGGAGATTGTCATAGAGAGTCTCCACATTGAATTCTAGGACATCAAAATGATTCCTAAGTTCATTCTCTACATCGAGCTATAGAGAGATGTTAAACAAGTCCTAATACTTCTTCTCAAGAGCTCGGTGTCGGTGGAGGGAGTGGCTTGGTCTATAGCTGCTGCACTCTTGCTCCTGCTTTGGATCAGTTGGAGTGGGAGTTTTGGTCTTTGGAGGGCCAATTGGCCTCGAGCGATATTGGCTTAGACATATTTCGCTCTTGATCTGACTGCGAGGGCCCATCAAAAGGTATTGTGCTTTTTCCCTATGATTCTTCAAGTACTACAGTTCATTTGTTATCAATATATATTAGCTCCTTCTAGTTTTTATTGACTGACCCTATATTTGTATTTGATTCTGCATGCTTGGGCTTTCACATATGGATTTCTCCCTTCTTCGGGGTTCTCCACTATTCCTGTGCGCTCTCCATACATGGCTCGGATCTGCTCGACCTTCGAATGAGGCATCTTATCCATCAAGGGGTATCGCGAGTATCTCTACGATTTGACAATCGACCAGGTGATGATTATTGCTTTGTTTTGAAAAAATTAGTCTTTTCCCCTTTGTTGAAAACTACTCTAACTTGATTTAATTGTGTTTTCAGGTCGACCATAAACCTTGAAAGGAGCTCCCGAGCTACCGGGTGGTGAAGGAGATCCAAAAAGAGGTGAACCCGAACCATTTCGTGCTAGAGGGTCTCAAGATACGAAAGTGGTACTTGGGTAAGTGTATTCAGTTCCAGTGGATGAAGCCGGTGGTTGATAGGCGTATCCCTCATGCACCACCTACTGCTATTCTAAGCGCACCTGGTGATCACTGAGCTAGATGAGATGCGGTTATTTTTCGAGGAGTATGGTGTGTGATTCCCTGGTCGGAGTAGTGACTATGAGGCATTCATCCGAGACATGTTGATTTTGCTATGCCTCGTGACCCAAGTTGTTGTCTATCGGCCCCGTGTGTGGTCGGGTAGTTGGGGGACTGGAGGTCCCGCTGTTGGCATTAGTGGTATTGGTGTGGGCTGCTAAGTATGAGAGTCGTACTAGATTAATCATTTCTATCTTTCATCAATATTATCTCTGATTGTTATTTGTTATTGTAAGAAGCGGCCAGGAAGAGGGCTCGGGTCCTTGACCTGAATATATCTGCTAGAGGTCAGAGTTCTACTTCTTCGAGCATCATTGAGGGGAGACTAACTGTCCCCTTAGATACGTCCTGCTACCTGGTGGACTTCCCTAGGACAGAGGTAGAGCTGACTCTTCCTCGGAACCGCCACATGCTCTCTTTTTATCCTTATGAAGCTACTCATGTAAACTTTTGACTACAAGATAGTGCATTGGTTTTTAAATGTTTGATATTCTTTTGTTTGTTTTAACTACAATTATTCTGAGAGGAGATGGAGCAGGTGGCCCGGTATTCCCTTTCCATGAGGGACAGAGAGTCACGAGGGTACCTTTTCCTTCTTAACCTATTTTTTCTAATTCAGAATGCATGGGTAATGTAATATGTCTTATGCTTGATGTATGTGATTGTGCTTTTTTTGTATGTCTTGATGATTGCAGAAGTTGATAGTGAGGGGGGCTGATTATGAGTAGTGTTATAAGGAGTTTGAGAGTCACTTTCAGGAGTTGGACATCTATCATCAAGATCTGGATACCCGTTATCATGGTCTGGATACCCATCATCAGGACCTGGATGCCCATTATTGAAGCCTGGATACCCAGTATCAAGAGTTGATGCAACAGATCGCTGAGTCCGCTCAGCTTCGAGAGGGGGAAGAGCGATTCAGGTTTGCCACAGAGGACCTCCACTCCTTTGATCTTGATCTATCAGCCTTGATTGGAGAGCCTAGTGCCCAGCCGTTACTTTCTTCTGAGTGGGATGTTGCCTATTTTAAAGCTTCCCAATCTACAGCGGGTTGCCTTGGACCTCTACCCCCTAAGGATTATGAGATTGACACCATGGAGCCTAGAGATCCGGTGGGTGGAGGCTGCTGATAGGTGATGTATGTTTAGGAGTTTTTCAGCCTTCTTTTCTTTTTGAATTTTTAGATAGTCTTGTAGAACTTCGAAACTCAAATTTTATGGAAAAGAACAAGACTTTGGTTGCTACGTACCGGATTTTTACTTGTTTCACTTTTATTTTATGAAGATGAATGTTTGTTGTGAATGTTTGTGTGTATATATGAATGAATGTGGTATGCTAAAGTTTCTTGTTAATGCATGTAGGCAACACTGATCTTAAGGAATTTCCTTTAGTTTTTATTGATGTCGATGCACAATGAGCAACTTATGGCTTTTCTCCGCACCATCAAGAAGCCTGATTGGCAAAGCCTTAAAGAGTTTAGGCTGCGAGATCTTCAATACCTCGCCTCTAAGCTTGTGAATACGACATTTGACTATGCTGCTTTGAAGTTCTGGGATTCGGCCACTCATGTTTTCTGCTTTGCTGACCTCGAGATTTATCCCTTGGTTGAGGAGTACATTGCTATAATGGGGCTTCCATTTTCGAAGAACCCAACTCCACTATTCCCTTTGAGGCTTTCCTTTGCTTTTAATGCATTCCAATTTGGAGACGAGGATAAGGTGCAAGGATTGTGGAATTTAGAATCCACCATGTATTTTTTATCTGCCCCTCCCGATTTCGGAGGTTTTAGAGTTGACACTGTCCTCAGCTGGTGTGAGATCACACCCAACTCCCATCTTGAATGGCCTTCCATTGAAGCCTTACTTCTCTTGGAAGAGTTTATTTGCGGCATTGGATCAGTTTCCCCATTCCGTCTGTTATCTGTCATTGACCCAGTTTCCACTGGTCTTTCTCCTACAACTTTAGCTCTAGCAGAGATTTTAGTTCACATGGATGCTGCCACGATGAACTCGAACTTAGTGGGTGACCACTTTACTCTACTTGAGGTATATCACTCAACCTTTCTCTTCGTGAATTTCACTCTCTTATTTGAATGAAATGCTTCTAGGTGTGGCTATTGGAGAAGCTTTGCTTGACTACCGATCCTCGTTTGGGCAAGGCAAGATATCTTCCCTTGCATTATGGTCCTAGGGGGTTCATTAGGAAGGACCATCGTACACTGAGTGAGGAAGCTTGGGTCGAGATTCTATTCCCTTATCGGGCTTCCAAGATTCGCTAGCTTAGTCCTTGGTTGGAGATTCTTTTTATGGCTACTAACATGCATGACCAAGGTGTACTGTTGATGGGCTTATTTGGTGTTACCTCCTATTCTCCTTCCCACTTGTGTAGGCCATACGGGGCATCAGCAACGAGTCCCTATGTTGTTGTGTTCGACTCATTTCCATTTCGATCCTAACACGCCAGGTGCTATATAAGGACTATAGGCGCAGGCTATCATCGTTGCTTTGGATTATAGTGCCCTGGAGACCACTGAGATGGATGAGTTTTACCGAGGGTGGCTGGGCTAGACTAAAAGTCTTCCGAATGCCGACCAGCATCTTAGGGTGCAACGTGAGTGAGAGAGAAATGAGGATGGTTTGGACCCCCTCCCTCATACTTCGAGGAGGTGTGCCAGGTGGAATGACTGGCACCCGTAGATCACCAACCTTTAATTGTCATAGACTTCGACTTTCATTTTCTAGACTATGTGTTTAACTTGTTTCTTGACATTATGAGATTTATCAAAACTTTTTTTTATTGTAACTTGTTATGTTTACTTGTGATATTCTGCATGCATACTCTTGAAAAAATAATGACTTTTCATTTATGTTCTTAAAGAGGGTACAAATTTTTCAATGATTTGAATCCCGCCACTAGTTAGCCTAAGATAAGTTTTCTAACTTATGGTCTCACTATTCCTCACAGAGCCCTAATTTTTGCCGAGTCACCGTTTACAGGTTTTCAACTTAGCTGACTTTTATTATTTCCTATACAAAGAAAGGTCCTAATTGTTACCCAGCTAGCCAAGTGCCAGCTGACAGACTATCTTATCACATATTGCTCTCTTTTTTATATACTGCTTTTCATTGATTTATTTCTTTTAACAATAAACGTGGTAGAGCTTGTGCATGTATTGTTGACGAATTCAATTCTATCCATGTCCATGATCTTGATAGCTCTCTTGCTTAAGATATTCTTCACGATATAAGGACCTTCCTAGTTTAGATAAAACTTCCCCCGGACATCCACATTCGATAGCCTCATTTGTTTCAAGATCAAATCTCCTACCTTCAAAGGTTGGTTCTTGATCTTAAAGCGGTTATTGTATGCTCTGGCCATGCATTGCCAATACATCTTTAGGTGGTCTAATGCCTCCAGTTGTTGTTCATCTATCATGTTCAGTTGCTCGAATCTGGCCCTTGTCCAATCTGATTCCTTCAATTTCGCTTCCAAGGCTATCCGAAGATATCTCACTTCAATTTCAACTAGTAGGAATACCTCCATTCTGTACATAACAGAGAATGGGGTCTAATCAATAGGTGTCTTGATACTGGTATTGTATCCCCACACTACGAATGGCAGTTTATCAGCTCAGTCTCTATAGGTGATTACCATTTTGTTCAAAATTTTCTTCATAGATTTATTAGCTGCTTCTATTGCCCCATTGGCTTGTGACCTGTAAGATGATGAATGATGGTGTTTGATTTTGTACTTTCTATTAAATCTGCTATAGCGCCTTGAAATTGAACTCCATTATCAGATACAATGTAATGCGGGATGTAGTGAGAGAATATCAGCTTTTCTATGAATTTGGCCTCTACCCATTTTGAAAAGTAATCAACCGCTACCTCAATAAAGCAGTGTCCATTAGTCGAACTAGGTCGAATTTCGCCAATGATGTCGATGCCCCACGTTGAGAATGGCCAAGAAGTAGATAAGCTATGAAGCTCGAATGGGGGTAGGTGATTGATGTCTCCGTAGATCTAACATTCATGGAACTTTCTCACTTCAACCACATAATTTGAGACCATTGTTGTCTAAAAATAACCTTGACGGTGAATTTTCTTTGCAAGTGCAAACCCATTCATGTGGGGTCCACAATCTCTCGCATGCATTCACTGGATGACCAATAATGCCTCCTTTTCAGTGAGACATCTTAGTAGTAATCCTTCAGATGTTCGTTTAAACAAGTCCATATCGACTAATCTAAATTGTATCGCCAACCGTCTTAAGGAGGTTCGTTCTGAGTCCATCGCTCCTTATAGATATTCTCCTGTTTGTAGGAATTTTTTAATGTCGAGGAGCCAACTGCTAATGGCTTGTTCTTCCTCTGTTTCCACTAACCGACAGTAGAATGGTTCTTTGGCCATCTGAAGGACAACTGGTTTTATTGGTTGGACCTGAGGAACTTCCCATATTAATGCCAACGTAGCTAGTGCATTTGTCATTTGGTTGTCATCCCTTGGTACATGTTTGAACACACACTTTGTGAACTTTTGGGATGCCTTCCAAATAGCTTCTACATAGGGATGAATTGATTCCTCTCTAA
>CATIWQ010008301.1:0-26023 GCA_949673415.1 Euphorbia schlechtendalii
GCGTACCTTTGTTCATAATGGAGAGTCAATCGAATCGCATCTTCATATAAGCGTTATATGCATACTCGAATATTACCTTCTCTTAAGCATAGTATAAAGTATAAAGGACATAAAAAGCACACTTTGATTAATTTCTCTCAAGACATTTTTAGGTAACCTAGGATGCTAAAAAACACTTATAGTGGTTGCATTTTATACTCCATACCACTCTCCCCTTTTTTCAGTGGTTGCATCTTATGTTCCATACCACTCTCTCATTTTTTTCTTTTAAGCATATGTTTTTGAAGTACTTTGTACTTTGCACCCATTTTTTGTTCTATGCTTTTCTTTTCTTTTTTCACTCAATGAATGGTTGTAGTTTCTACTCCGTACCATTCCTCACCTTTTGCATAACTCATTGGTTATCCTCTCTTTCTTTTGATTTTTTCATTAATACCCTCATCCTTTAAACACACTCAATACTTATAGGACTTATTTGAGATTTGCATATAGAACTCATATTAAGAATACCATTAGATATTACTCCACTTAAACTTATCAGAAGCATTAAACTAGAACTATATAACTTATACTAATTCATGTTGCATCGAAATATAAATCGAAACTTACTTGGAATGTTGCTTTCGAATGTTATTCACCACTCATCCTTGCCAATTTGGAAAATGTTGTGCACTCACATCAAACTTGTAAATACCTAACACTCAAATTAACCTTAGACAAATGTTAGTAAAGTATAAGAAATGATAATGTATAACTAACAAAATATCAAGAAAATTTTTTAAATTTCTTCGATTTTTTATTTTTATTAATTTTTTTGGATTTTTCGGGATTTTTACAAATGTCCCCCCACACTTAAAGAACACAATGTCATCATTGTAAGACATTTAATAAAAATCAAAACTAAACTACTAAAGCTAAAACTAGTCTAAAAATTATTGAAAATAAAGCTAAGGGAAGATTAAACCCATTTATTGTGAAGGAGAATCCGGTGGACTAGGAGTGAATTGACAATTTTGCTTTCCAAAGAATGAAAGTAATTTTCGAAGCATCGATTTATTACTTTTCTTTAGAATCTTCATGTCTCTCTTCATAACTCCAAGTTCCGCATGGCAATTATCCAACTTAAGTTGCATGCTAGCTTTCCAATCTTCCGGAGCTTCTTCATCTTCATTTTCTTCTTCAACTTCGATCATCGGTTCTTTTCCTTTGTGACGGTTCACGGATGGATTTGATGGGCCGGCGGAAAAATCTTCTTGAGTTAAGTTGAGCTTCTTGGTGCGGTTGGAGTAGGAATAAAAAAAATAAACTCCATCATTCTCTTGGAGTAATCCGGTGTTCTTCAAATAATTTCCATCCATATATCGAAAATACTCACCCGGTTGTTGAACATAGGGGAGTTCACCTCTTGCTCCCAAGACTATGGCGGTGATAATTTCGGCCGCTCCAATTTTACTCCTCATGCTAGTTGAGTTATTCTTCATCATATCCCAAATTATATCCTCAATTTTTGGCTTTTGCTTCATCATATCACAAGAAAGAACAAAAAGGTCTTTCTTTTGAACTTTAGAATTCTCGACTTGACAAAATACCGAAGTGGAAAGGTATTTGTGGAGAAGGAGAATACATTCATCCTTAATGAGTTTGTTAGGTGAATTCTTGGGATTGAAGACTCTCTTACTCGACAAATTTGCCCAAACTCGGTTAGGTTGAAATGAGTCCGTCATGCTTGCTGAATTGGCAATCTCAAAATCGAATCAATCACCCATCATGTCTCTTGTGACGTGTATTGCTGTCCTTGATTCTGAAACTGAATCACCCTCTTCCTTGAATCTTCATAATTGAATATCACCAAACATTCAAAAATCCAATCTCGATTTTGTGGGAATCGCATATCCACAAATTTTGAAAGACCAAGAACTGAAAGGTATGTCTCCATATCTTGTCGGAGATTAAGAGTTTCCAAGAAACCAGATCAAGGAATATCATCCCGGTGATATCCAATTTGCTTAGTTTTTGAAATCTCTTGCCTTCTTCTCTCATCCTTAACGTGAATGGACAATTGAATTCTTCTTGAATCGATTGTGTACTTCTCTTTTGTGCTGCTCTTTTCACACGAGTCATGTTGGTTTGAAGATAAAGGATTGAAAAAGGTTTAGATACTTGAATGTAGAAGATTAGAAATTTCAGAGATTTTGGAGGCTCTTAGAAGGTATGGTGTTTAGGGTTCAAATTGGACCTATTTATAGAGGTATATTTGGTCTCTAATTGGTCATTAATGGGATTATAGCCGTTTGGGGTCAAAACTATCCGTTAATAGTGGTCCAAGCCATCTGTCGCGTGTCAGTTCGCGAGTTGTAACAGTTATAATTCTACCGTATCACGATCGTGAAGGCCAGTCGCGATCATGATTCTCCTCACGAAAGAAACAAAAACTTCTATTCTACAATGATCACGAGCGTGAGATATATCACGGTCGCGATTCTCTTTATCGTTCAAATTTCTTCAATTTTTAGACTTGCACCTATAAAAACTTACAAACACAAACACAGACACAAATTGTTAAATATAAACAATAAATATTTACTATAGTAACTTGACAATTCATGGTGAAGATAGTAATTGAACATCAACGTCATGGTGTTCAAATAATTTTTCATTTATACTAAAAAAGACTTACAAACAAATAAACAAACAAGCAAGCAAACAAACTACTAAACAAACACATAACCTAAAATCTACCTATACAAATTTTTCTAAAAGGGGAAAATACATGAAATTTATTCAAGCGGGAGTGATTCTATTGGTAAGTATAGTGGCTTCCCAATAATATCTTCAGAACGCATTTGCCTTCCCCGGCAACGGCGCCAAAAACTTGTTTGCCACTTTTCTACTGATAAGTTTAATCAATAATAGTTCCAAAATATCATGAACTATTGACTAATAACTGCGCTAAAAACTTGTTCACAAATAAATGTAGGTGTTGTCAATACCTCTTATCACATTGAAAAATGATGATAACTGCAAGTATGCAGTTGCGATGTAGTTTTAAAAGATATCGAACCCACATGGAAGGAACCAGGTCTAAAGATAAACTAGGGAAGAAATAAAGTAAAATAAAATAAAAATAGATTAGAGAATTTTATAGATAGGAAGATTAGAATGGAAACTTGAGTAAATATAAATGTGATAGATTAGAGACTCTAAATAAATAGATTTTCACTACGAACAAGTATAGTAGAGAAAACATGCAAGATCAATGAAAGTGTTATGACACACTAGACAAATCTAACAAAACAGTTCAACACACTTAGATGTTCAATAATTCACCGCAGAGCAACACATGAAATAACTTTTCTAAACCTAGCGCAAACGAGATAAGACTGTTATATAAACCTGGACAACATCAATACTATGCTTAGTACGGGTTGCTCTCACATAGCCACATTTAGCCAGTTACCATTCCAAAAATGTTGGTTCACTAAACAGTGTTATATCACAGATCCAGTGATTATACACGTTATTGTTAACCCCGAAACTACTCTTAAATTTAACGCCAACGCATATGACTTGATTAATATAAAAGACTTAACATGAAATACGCATTATGACACATAGACATATCATAAACTTCGAAATAGAAAGTATAAGTAGAAAGCAAAGCAAATTTGTAAGGTATGCAAGTGAAATCTAAAGTTGATTAAACCGTATCCACACTTTAATGGGAGTCGTCAATTCCCGCAATTCCTGCGTCTGCTTCGAATTCAGTCTTGGCCCGTACAGAACCTCCGCTAGGATGCTATTCTTTACGAATATCGAACAAATGAATATTGAAGAATGAAAACTTTTATTGATAAGTGATTTACAAGTACACTTATACAACAATCGCTCGAGAATGTAGAGAATTATAGTGATCAAAACAAGGATTCAAATCACTTAAACATTTTCTTGCTAACACTTAAGAACGTAGCGAATCTAACTATACACACACTGTACGTAACCCTTTTTTCTCTGCACTTCCTTTATTGCACTGAAGGCATACGAAATTGGTTAGCATTGGACCCCTATTTATAGGGTTTAAAGGGTTGTGTCTATCCAAACAAAGAGTCACATCCATTAGTGAAAGATTGCATCTCTTTAATGTGATTGGTTGAGAGGCTTTGATTCAATCCATAATGGATAGGCACCTTTTCATGATTGGTTGACTCCTGATAAGTGTCTTTTCATTGGTAGTCGATGGCGGTTGATGGCAGTTGATCATGCTTATCTGGCGATTGGTAGTTAAGAAGATAATACCAGAAAACCATCCATGTCGTGACCGCGATATGTGATTCATGACTGTGAACCTTTGATTGGCAGATTTCTGTTTCTGAAGTGAACAGGTCGTGACCGAGAGGTATTGTTGTGATCATGAATTGAGTTTTCTTCAAAAATCTCCTTGTAACTTCACCGATCTTTAACAACTTTGATTCTAAGCCAAATCTTCAAGTTCCACGCATCAAGTTGCTCCTTTTTCACTCTTTTTTCATAGAATTCAAATTTAGTTCATTTTACCCCCAAGATTTACCTAGTATTTGCATTTGCATAAAAAATAACTATATACCACGTGAAATCTTTTATATGAAGTACAAGAATGACTAAAACTATAGTGTTTATATTATAAAATTATAATGATAATGAGTGTAATTATACATTTATCACATGGTGATGTTTAGTGGTTTCTTTGTAGGCTTTAGACCTCTCAAAGACCTCATTTCTAATCTCTTCCAACTCTTGCATTTGTAATTTCCTCTGCTCGAGTGTCGCATCCATTATGTAGTTGGTTTTTCTGAATGCCCAGTACGCCTTATACTTGATCTCTATGGGTAAGTGGAACACTTTTCATAGACAACTCTATATGGAGACATTCCTATAGGAGCCTTCCATGCTATTCTTACTTCCTAGAGAGCTTCAAAGAGATGGAAACTCCAATCTCTCCTATTGGGATTGACTATTTTCTCCAAGATGAGCTTGATCTCCTTATTGCTCACTTTAGCTTATCCGTTAGTTTATGGATGGTATGTTGCTGAAGTCATGTGCTTCACTCCCCATTTCTTTAATAAGGCAAAGACCTTCCTATTACAGAAATGTGTACTATAATCACTGATAAATAGTCTTTGTGTACCATATCTACAGATAATGTTATTCTTTATGAAGTTAGCCACAGTCTTTCCATCATCATTTCTAGTCACCTTAGCCTCTATCCATTTAAAGACATAATCTATTGTCAAGAGGATGTATTTGAACCTAAAGGATAGGGGAAAGGGTCCCATAAAATTGATTCCACATATGTTAAAGATTTCAACGACCAATATTGGAGTCATTGGAAGTTGGTCTCTGTGACAAAGTTTACCGATCCTTTGGCAGTTGTCACAAGCCTTATAATATATGTAGGATTTGCGGAAAATGTGCGGTTAGTAAAACCCACACCCTAGGATGCGTTGTGCTATTCTTTGCAGCCCACCATAACCTCCACAAGCCTTAGTATGACATGCTTGAAGTACTTTGGTGATCTCCTCTCCATTTATACATCTCCTTAGAATGAAATCGTTCCCTTATCTCCATAGATAGGGATAATCCCAATGATACTTGACCGCTTCTCTCTTCATTTTATCTATGTCATTAAGCATGAAGCGGTCAGGGAACCTCCTGCTGGTGATGAAATTGACTAAATCAACGTGCCAAGGAGTCTCTTTGATTGTAAAGAGAATCTTGCTAAAAACTTCAGTATTCACCTCCTGTGATTCTTTTGAGTTGTTGAGTCTATTGAGATGGTCCGCGACTAGATTTTTTGTTCCTTTCTTATCTCTGATCTCTATATCAAATTCTTATAGAAGATGAATCCAACGAATCAGTCTTGGTTTGGTATCCTTCTTAGTTATTAAGTAGCGCAATGCTACATGATCTGAATATACAATGACCTTTGAACAAAGAAGGTAAGAACATCCAAGAAAAAATTATTGCAAGGAGTTCCTTTTTGATGGTGGTGTAGTTCCGTTGAGCTGCATCGAGACTCCTAGAGGCGTAATATATGACATGAGGCTCTTTGCCAATCTGTTATCCCAAAATTACTCGTACCGCCTCATCCCTTGCATAGCACATGATTTCGAAAGGGTAGTCTCAATTTGTTGATTAGAGAATTGGTGCAGAGACTAACTTTTCCTTCAAAAAGTCAAAAGCTCTTTTATAAGAATCTCCAAATTCAAAGTCAACATCTTTTTGGAGAAGTTGGCACATGGGCTCTGTGATCTTGGAGAAGTTCTTTATGAACCTACGATAAAAACTTGCATGGCCAAGAAAAGACCTAACTTCTTCAACTGAAGTAGGGTAAGGTAAAGATTTGATTATATCAATTTTATCTTTGTCTAACTTGATGCCTTTTTTAGAGATAACATGACCTAAAATCATACATTGAACCACCATAAAATGGCATTTCTTATAGTTAAGTACCAAATTAGATTCGATAAATCGTTCAATGATCTTACCGAGGTTGTTTAGGAATGCTATGAATGAGTCTCCATACAATGTAACGTCATTCAAGAAGACTTCAATAGTGCTCTCTACATAATTAGAAAAGATACTTACCATACATCGTTGAAAGGTCTCAGGAGCATTACAAATATTGAAAGGCATCCTTCTGTAAGTAAAAGCTCTAAAAGAATATGTAAAAGTGGTCTTTTCCTAGTTTTCTAGTGCTACCAGGATCTGATAGAATCCTGACATTCCATCGAGATAGCAGTAATGAGACTTTCTTGCCAGTCTCTCTAGCATTTGATCAATGAATGGGAGTGGGAAGTGATCCTTCTTAGTTGCAACGTTGAGTTTTTTGTAGTCTATGAAAACTCTCCACCCATTTTGTACACTCATCGGGACTAATTCTCCAGCTTCATTTTCAATCACCGTGATCCCTGTCTTCTTGGGGTTTACTTGAACTGGGCTAATCCATTCACTATCATAAATGGGGTAAATCAGGTTAGCTTCCAAAAGCTTGATCACTTCTTTCTTGACAACTTCCATCATGAGTGGGTTGAGTCTCTTTTGTGGTTGGTGGTAGGTTTTTATATCTTTCTCCAAGTTGATTTTGTGCATGCAAGTGGTTGGGCTAATCCCCTTTATATCAACAATCGTCCACCCGATTACCTCTTTATATTGTTGGAGTAAAGATACCATTTGTGTCTCCTCATTAGGGCTCAACTTACTCGAGATTATCATCGATAGTGTCTCCTTATCTCCTAAGTAGGCGTAGTTAAAATGTTTAGGAAGGATCTTGAGTTCAAGCACCAGCGATTAAGTGATAGAAGGAATGAGTTTCTTTAATGTGGGAAGCTCAAATTTAGGTCCCGGTCTCTCCATGTGTGGAAGTAGATTGAGATTGAAAATCGCTTCCTCCACTTTCTAATTGAAGTTTCTATCGGGTAGGACTCTCTATATCAAGATTTTTGGTCAAGGCGACCAAATATTCATTAAAGATATTCATCTCAAATATTTCTTGGATAATGGGATCAAGGTTAACAATGCTATAAAGACTTGAATCTGTTGGGGTCTTCATAGCATCATACACATTGAATGTGATTGTCTGGCATTGATTCACTCGATAGAGACCTATTCTGCATGTCAACCTTGGTCTTTGCAATGATAAGAATAGTCTCCCTAGAGGAAAATATTTGCTCTCCTTCTTATCTACATCACACATATCAAGAACATAAAAGTCAGCAGGAAAAACCAAATCATATACCTTGACAAGTACTTTCTCCAATACTCACTCTAGGTAGACAACAAAATGGCTTACGAGCTACAAAACAGTCCTTGTCTCTTTGAGGGGCATACTATGGTTAGCTGATATTTTATTGTGGATGGAAGATGACACTGATCGGAGCACCGAGATCACACATGGTCTTTGGTATTCCAACTTGGCCTATGGTGCAATTAATTATGAACATCCCTTGGTCATTGAGCTTTAAGGGAAACTTGCATTGGATCATTGCGAAAACATTTTCCCCCATCAAGACCTTATTTAGGTCATGCTACTTCTTTTTGTTGGTGCAGAGCTCCTTGAGGAATTTGGCATATTTGGGAATTTTCTTAATCACATTAAGCAACGGGATGTGATCTCTACTTTTCTCGAAGTCTCAAAAATTTCCTTTTCCTCTACTTTCTTGGTCTTCTCAAGTCTCTCTAGAAAAGGGGGTCTGGTCTCGGTCAGAATCACTGTTTCTCCCATTTCTATGGGAGTCACTACGATCTCACTTTCCTCATCCGCTCTCGGTGGTAGTATCTCTACCTCCTTTCCACTCCTCAAGGTGATTGCGCTTACATTTTACCATGAGTTTTCTTCCTTTTGGGATAGAAGTTTCCCCCATACTTTCGATCTTTGAAAGAGTGAGGGCAATTTTAGTCATTTACTTTTCAAGGTTGGTAAAATTACTTTACAACCCTTGAATCTAGTTGTTGATCATCTTGAACCTCTTATGTATACTCACCACAAGAGCATTTAATAAGTCATATGAAGTCATTTGAGATAAGTTATTGAATTGTTGATGCGCTACTGTGGTTGTTTCGGTGGGAGTAGTACCATATGTTGTGGGGGGTCTCAAGGTAATATTATTTTGTTATCCCTGTGGTTAATTGTGGACATTATTGCCCCATCCCAATGCAAGGTTGTCTCGCCAAGTGGCTTGACTCTTTTGTTGAGATGGTACATACGTTTGCCTATTCCCATATTAACCCAGTGTGGACTTGCTCAAACTTTGAATCTCCAATGCGAGGACATTCTTCCATTGCATGGTTGGTTTTTATGCCAATCTCGCAAGCTTTAGAGACTTCATTCTTGACAACTATATAATGGACAAGCTTAGCCAAATTTTATATCTTATCATTAAATTCATAACCCTTGATCTCGCTGACTGTCCTTGTGGTAGATCTGTGGTCATGGTCACCAAATTGTTGAGATTTATCCTCTATAGTCTTTATAAGTTCCCAAAATGTTGTGGGAGACTTGTTGATAAGGGCTCCTCTGCTTACCACATTAATGATTTCTTGCCTGGTTTCGAGAAGTCCTTCATAAAAGATTTAGACTAGTGCTAGTGATGTGTAACCATGAGGAGGGAAGCAAGCGAAAAGGTGCTGAAATCTCTCATAAAAGTCATGGAGATTCTCTATGTCCTTCATCTTAGTTGTACAAATATGCCTTCTCAAAGTGGTTGCTCTCTTTGTTGGAAAGAATTTTTCTGAAAAGACTTTGGACATCTCTGCCCATATTGTGATTGTATCCTGGTGCAAGATAGAAAAACTAATCCTTAGCGGTATCTTCAAGAGAGAAGGGAGTCTAAAGAGACTCTTTATGGCTTCATCATAGCGCATGTCATGTGAAATTGCTATAAATTTTGTATGGATCTTCAATAGCTCTCTCGATGAACTTTGTCAAGATCTTGATAAATTTAGATCTCATTTCAAAATTTTCAACTTCTATCTCCACTGGATAAGTGATGCTTAGCGGTTTCTGATTCACCACGATTGTTACAAGGTCTTTGATCTATCACTCTTGGTGAGCTATGGTCACTATGGCTGCTCGTGGTTCAATATCTAAGTCGGTTTGGTCAAAAAGTCCTAAAGTTGGGTTGATATTAAGTTCAGTTAAGTTCTTTGTAAGATGTCAAGACTCTCTTTCTTCGCGAAGTTGCCTAGCTCGAGCTCGGTTGGATTCTTCTATCTTTGGATTAAAGAGAAGTCTATTGCCACCAGTTATGGCTTTGGACATTCAAAGAAAAGAAAAACAAAGTTAGTGGAGCCGTCCCCAGCAACGACGCAAAAATTTGATGGGTGTCGAAACCACAAAAAATAATCCCTATATAGAAAAAAAACTTGTAGTAAGTAGTAAATAGGGGGTCAATCCTCAGGGATGGTATTGTTAGACCCAATAGGGTGTAAAATAGATTTGAGGGAGGGGTTGAATGACTCTTTTTCAAGTTCAAGTATTACTTCAGAAGATAGGTGAAACTAGCTTCCGAAAATACTTCTTAGTAAGAGCGTTTTACTCAGAATACCCTTTTCTAAGGCCTTAATCTTTAAATGTGATTTATACTTAAATACAAAAAATAATGCAAGGCATAGAAAGTGCAAATAGTGATTTTTATCCTGGTTCAGCATCTGCCTAATCTAGTCTAAGATTTAATCTATTAAGTACTCTTCTTCTGGTGAAGAGAAAACCTTTTACAAAGTTTGGCCGAAGTATCCTCCAACAACCTTCACATTTATGAGCTATACTAATACAGAAGTTCCTTCCAACTGTATCTAAGGCTCCAAGCTTCTTATCTTGCAGAGCACCTTCCTCATAAGATTTCTAAGCTCCCTCACACTAACTTACCCTTAGCTAGTGCTTTACAAGATTTAGAGTTGATAAAAGATGAGATTTTGAACTTTGTTTTAGTAACCTCGACTACTAACAAATGTGAGAAAGATGTGTTTGCTTTTTTATTCAAAAGAAGATTGTAGTAAATTTGAGATATTGCTTGCACTCTTGAGTATTGAATTAATTCGGTTACCTTTTTCAATGGTGGATAACATCCTTTTATAGAGGGAGAGAATGTTTCCATTTAACTTGGACTATTGTTGAAAATCTTCTCATTTTCTCTTACTCAAGTTTCCGTTAAGGACAGTTTAGAGTGGAAATTTCATTTCGAATCCGTGCCACAACTGTCAGGTTGATTTTAGGCCCCACTTTCATATGGTTATCTGCTTATGGGATTTGCAGGAATGATTTTATTCCTAAGATCCCAACAATTTTTATCCTTTACCAGGCTCAGGTACAAAGGCGTGTGATGTCATTTAATGCGAGATCAGCACCCATGACTTTTAGTGCCAAAAGACTAAGTTACCCCCTTTTACAATTTTAGAAGGACTTCTGCTTATTTGCTTATGATCTTTAGTCTTTTCATGGTCTTTTGAAGTCTTGTACTTCCTTTGAGAATCTTTGCTCTTCTAAGGAAACTTCTTGCTTCTAAGACATTTGTGCTTCTAAGCTCAAAACCTTAAAACTTTATTTCTTTTCTTAGAATCCAACAATCTCCCTCATTTTGTTGGTTTTGAATGAACTTAAGCACATAGATAACTTGTCTTGCTTGCTCCCTCATAGATTTTAGGCAGTGTTCTGAGTTGCTTCAATATTATTTTTAAATCATGTTTTATATTCAAGTATAAAAGAAGTTAGTACAACACAATGTTGTACTTAGAATAGAAGTAATAAACATTTATTGAATTTGAGAATGGTTACAAGATTTTCAAGACAAAAATAAGCTAAGCTAAGTTACAAATCTAATTTTTCTGTTAAAGCTTTGTACTCGGGTAGCTCTTCTTCCTGACTATCTATCTCCATGGTGCTTGAAGTAGATGCTGAAGTCATCCGCCTTTCCCAGACTTCTTTAAAGCTGTGCTTATCCTTCTCCCTCCACTCAATGCCAACAAGTTGAGCAAAAATCTTCTTCTCATCAAGCTCAAACCTCTAGATAACTTCTTGAATAGCTTTTGCATTTGCATGGAGAGGAGGAACAATTTGTTGAATCAAACTTGTAGCCTTGCTTGGGATAAAAGGGAAGATGCTTTCTAGGATGACTTGGAGAGCTTTGTGATTCTAGATCCATTGAGTGTTAAGCCCATTCGCCAAATGCTGAAGGAAAGGAACAATCTCTCTATCATGTGAGTAGAAGGAATGGAGTGAGAGTCTGCCAATCTTGGTACTCAAAGCCTCAACTCCTTTTTGAAGATCTTCAGATGCACTAGCTTACCTTACTACCATAATGTCTTTAGCTTCAATGATTGCTTTGGCTAGTCCAGTAGAGGCTTTAGTGATCTCATTAGTAACTTCATCCACTGCCTCATTCTTCTAAGCGAAGGTAGTGTCAGTAACTTTCTTAGTTGTGCTATCAATTACTTTGAATACCTCAGACTTAATCTCTCTCCTTAAATCCTTAATAGCCTTGGGAGTTTCTGCTTTGAATTTAGTCATAAACTTCATTATTTCCTCAAGGCTACTTTGAATCCTCCCTTACTACCACATGTAGAGGACATTTTACTTCCTTAGCTCCTTTATTTCTTCCTTCAGCCCCATGGAGAATTTAGTCTTGCACCTCTCAATGGCAGTTCTTAGAGTTGAGATAATATCAGCTATGTGCCTCTGGGAATCCTCCTTAATCCCATTAACTTCATCATGGATCATTTCAAGACCCCTTTCTCCAATATCCAACTTGTCATTCATGGCAATCTACGCATCCCTTATTTTTATATAGTTTGTAAATCTAGTCTCCATGAGAGGCTACAAATGTTGAATTAGTTCAGACCTTATCTAACAGGGGAGAGGAATCTTGTCAGCCATCTCCAAGATGATTTGAGCTTATTCTGTAAGGAGGGTAATTCTCTGTGCAAGCTAGCGGTTGAAAGGGATTGACTTGATGTTCACAATGGAGTTGTTGGGTCTGAGGGCCATTATGAGGAGGTCATCAAGTGTTTTCCCCATGTGATGGAGAGAGTTGATAGGTATGTCTACTATAAAGCATTATTTCCCTCAGCCAGATCTCTCATCAGCCATCCTCTGTTGCTGAGGGACTCATCTCTATCAAACCTCTAAGCTTAAGGTCTTTGAACCAGGGATTAAATGCTAGAGGGATCAGCTAGAGTCCATGGCTCATATGGAATTGTTTTTGGTTGCTGGATTGTGGTAGGCTTGAATTTAGCTCGCATTTATACTATTCCCTCCATGATCTTGAGTTCATCATCCTCCTCTTCATTTACCTCTTCCACAAGCACTTGCTCCTTATTTTCTTCCTTATTATTCTCTTCTTCTTCCCTTGTCGATCTCCTTTAGCTTAATATTATGTTTGGAAAATACTAATATAGCCATGTTGACAAATTCTATAGCAAGATCCGATTCTGATGGATTAACTCCCCATTCAACCACTAAATTCCTCTGCTCCTCCTCCTTCTGTAGAGCTTCCAGGAATGGATCTTCCTTAGGCACATTCTTTTTTAACAAAGAATGCCTGACAGCCTCTTCCTTCTCCTTTGATTTTATTACTAGATTTCTTGACTACCTCTTGAGCAATAGAAGCAGCAACCTCAAGTGGATTGTGAACTTTTAGAGATGAAGTATCCATTAGGGAAGCTGGTCTAAACTTGGGTGTCTCAAAAGGAGCCATAAATAGGTGGGAAGGATCAAAGACTGAAGTTTGCTAATTTAAGGGTGGTGACTATGGCTTTTCAGTAGATGCTCCCATCTTTTCTAGAATGAATTCAAATGGATTTACTACCTTTAGGGGAGGGGATGATTGTTTTAATGCAAGGTCTCCAAAAGGTAGATCAAAGTCCACTGATGTTCCTACTAGCAGATCCTCATCAGCCTCATCAGAGACTTTATCCTCCTTTTCTTTGTTAGAGGTTCTCTTCTCCATCATCTTCTCTTTGAACTCCTCTGGGGCAAGAGTCCTCTTTCCTTCCTCAACAACCCTTTTCTCAACTTTTACTACAACAATTTTCACTGCATCCCCCTTTCTTAATCTTGAAAAGGTTTCAATGAGGCTTTGGTTCATAGCCTTGATCATATCATCCTTTTCTTAGTCATCTTCTAAGACTACAGTCTCCCTATAGGTCTTTGCTTTCTTCTTCCTCTTAACAATGCCTTTTACCTTTTCTTCTTTCTTCTCATCTTTCTCTTGCTCATCCTCCTCATCATCACTTAGGATTATCATATCTGGGTCAAATTCCCCTCTCTTTCTTTGTGTTAGGATGCTTATTGGTTTCTTATCATCCTCATCTTCTTCTAAGCTATTTTCTTCTAGTGGCCTTGACACATACATGAATTTGTTCATGGAAAACTCGGGCTCTCCAGTTTTCCCTTCAGTAGTAGTGGAAACTGGTTTAGTAGTAGTTACTTCTTTAGTAGCAATTGCCTTGCTTCTAGAAACTCTGCTTCTCTTCCCCATAGGGACATCTTCCTATTTCATCACAGGCTCCCTTTTCCTATTGGGAGAAACTTCATCAACCCCCTTCACTGTATCACCTTTCTTAGCCATCCTCGGCTCCTTCTCCCTCTACTTTCTTGCTAGATCCTTCCTCATAGCCTCCTCCTTATCCCATCTCATTCCATAATCTACCATTTTAACAAAGGTTTCTTTCACAATCTCACTACCCAGAGAACCTTTCTCATCTGAGTAGTTAATTTCAAATGATGTTACTATCCTATTGATTAAACCGCCAAGTGTGAGCTTATGGTTAAGCATGTGCTGCGTGATTATCACAGGCTAGTTGACCTTTCTTTTCTCTATTGGTCCTTAGATAGCTTGTAAACAACCGTAGTGGGGGGGGGGGTAAATGCCAATCTTGGTTACTTTTTAAAATTTATAAAAATTGTTTAAACAAGTTAAGTATTTATATGCATGCTGATGATATAAAAACTTATAAACTTCTCAGCTTCACTGGCACAGTTTATCTACAATCTCTTGCTGAGTACTCTACTTAGCTAGGATTGGTTTTTCAAGTAAAACACTTAACAGAGATAGAATGACGAATGAGATAAACACAGTAAAAGCTAAAAGTGAAAGTTCAGAACTTCAACTTCTAAATTTATCCTGGTTCGGCCCCAAGCCCACCTCCAGTCCCTGGATACCTTCTTCGAGCTTTAATCCACTAGTGGTCATTCCTTACTTAGGTGGAGCAGCCTTTACAGTGGGTAGACACAGTTTTTACAGAAAGTACATTTCTTTCTAACTACCACTCAACTCAGTTTGGGTACCCTTCACAAACTGACACTTAGATTTGAATCTGAAAATGCAAATTGAATTCAACTTATAAAATGTTGAATCCTTACAATGTTAAATCTAAGTATTTGATTTTCTCTATTACAAACAAATTTGAAATGATTGTTTGCTGATTACTTGAATTTGGAAAATCTTGAAGCTGGGAGTAATTGCGTAGAGTTTCATCTCTTAAAGAAATTTGAGGTCATTCACCAAGTTTGAATGTTTGCTTCAGTCTTCTATTTATACTTGAAGCTTTGCGAAGTAGCTGTTGCAAACTTTTCATCCTTGCAGTTATTCAATTTCTCTTCTCTTCATATCTTTCTTATCTTCCCATTTGAGACAGATTCCAGCACGTTTAGAGATAGAAATTTGAACATTGAGGCATGATAAAATTCAGTTGATAAAATCTCATTTGTCTTTAAGCAATTTGGTTTAGAGAGGTATGCGAGAATGCAACGTGGAATCAGATTGGTTTACATTGCTAACGTTGGCAGAGTCGAGCGGAGACACTGAGAAACGGTGCATGATAGAGAATTCCTTTTGCCTTGGACTTTTGTGAGGGAATCCTGGCATTCCATACTAACACCTTTTATCTTGTGAGGACTACTAGAAAGCTTCTTTAATTGCAACTCTTTTTAACCTAAAAAGCAACTAAAGAATATTCTGTCACAGAAAATGTTAGTAGCACATGTGTCATTTAATTCTCTAAATGTCACTAAATTTAACTTTTAATCAATAAAAGCTAACTTAGCACAATTGAGTAGATATTCTTCTAAACTACGTAGTACTCAGCTAGACTCAGCATTTCCTTCTCTAAGCCGTAACTTAATTAATTACTCAACAAACTGAGTTGTTTTCCCTTAAACAAACTCAAGTCACCTTCATTAATTAAGAGTATACTTAGTACTCAATTAATTTCACTATTATAGTTAGTTTGCTATTTCCAAAACTATTAAGTACTATGAGATACTATTAACTTGGGTTCTACAATCTCCCCCATTCTAGATAGATAGCAAACTTGGTAGTATAAGAAGATAATTGGAAAAGTAGTTTAAAGATATCAAGAATACCTTAAAAGTGATGTAAGACTCCCTTGTGCTGAGTGACTTTTCTTAGTCAACTTGAACTCCCCCATACTGAGTGAGTTTTCTTCAATAGGTTAGCTCCCCCATACTTAGAGGATTTTTCTTCATTTTGGGACTTTGTCTTACTTCAACTTTTCTTCAAGGTTGGTCTCTTGTATGAGTTCCTGCATCAAATAATCAACTTCGTAGCAGAAACATACATATAGCAAAATAAAGTTAAGAGATCTTAAGTTGAGGTATGAACTTGTAATTTTC
Organism: Euphorbia schlechtendalii; assembly: GCA_949673415.1. Taxonomy (NCBI): domain Eukaryota; kingdom Viridiplantae; phylum Streptophyta; class Magnoliopsida; order Malpighiales; family Euphorbiaceae; genus Euphorbia; species Euphorbia schlechtendalii. The sequence goes on from CATIWQ010008301.1 coordinate 16,163, forward strand.
ATTGATTCAAAAATAACTTAGTCAGTACATTACTTATGTTCTGAACTAAGATTACAAAGCTAAATCCTATTACAAGTTCTAACTACAAAGAACATGGTTTATTCTATTTTCTATGTGCTAAACAGGAAGAACCAGCAGTCTTATCTTGATTAGCCCTGAGATTTTGCTGCTGAGGAGGTTTATGATGAAAAGGTTTCATTGGAAGAGTTCCCATGTTAAGATTCACCATTCGAAGAGCATCTTCAGCTACCTTCCCCCCTTTTGCTATCTATCCTCGCATAATTTCTTCAAGGCAGAGGTTAAAGGCATCGAGGGCAGCTTGAAAGTTCTCTTGCTAGCCGATGATTTGAGGGGAAATCTCTTGCTCCAATTGCTCTTCGCCCTTAGATGAAAGTAAGTCTTAATCATTAAGCTCATTGAGAAGAAGATGGTGACATCTGGAGAGGTGCATAATTCAGTCAAACCCTTGACACATAAATTGTTAAAAACATTGGAGTAAGGTTTTGAAGTCTGTTGGAGTCAGTGCGATCTTCAGTTACTCTTTGATGTGAAGAACTTTGGGTCCAATAGATGATATACACTTTGCAATGTAATCAATGTCTTTAGCATCTAATTTTCCTGTCTTCATTAGCGTTCCAACATTTTTCTTCAGGTCTTCTACCTTTGACTTGATGACATTCAGCTAGGTATGAATGGTTAGACCAATCTCAAGGCATAGAGATTTAGTAGCAGGCAAGGTTAGAGTTGGCATGTCTGGAAAATCTTCCCCGTTGTAGTGATAAGGAACTTTTGTGAAGAGGATATCTTGTCGATTGTGTGCTCATTGACTTCTCGTTGGATAGAGTCTAGTTTGGTGTGGAGAGAGTTAAGATTAATAATAGGTGCCTTTTCCATCTTTGCTGAGATATCAGCAGCTTCATCATTTGGTCTTGCTTATTGTCAAGGTTTAACAAGAACTTAGACTAGGCCTCCAACACCTTGGCAATGCTATGGCTAACATCCTTTGTCTATTCTACCTCCTTGAGGACATTCTCAATTCGGCAATCTGTGAGCCTCTTTATTTTGGCCTGCTCATCACCAAGTTAGTGGATTTGTGTCACTTAAGTTGCCATGTTGGTACTCAAGAGACTCAGCTCCTCACTAGCAGCATCCACACTACCCTTAATCTTTCCTGCAACAGCTTTAGCCATTGTAGTAGATGTGGGGATAGCAGAGATTGCTGCCCCAAGCTGGACTGCAGAAGTCGGTTAGGATTAGAGCCATCTTATCCACTAAACTCTTAGTACTCTCTTTTGCCAAGTGATTTTGAATAATAAACAAGCTACCTTGAATCTTTTCAAACTCTTCGAAGTAGATAGATTTATTTGGGAAACTTGTGTGCTATTCGAATTCAAGCAATTTTGCCTTGGGTTTGGAAGACAAGCCCGTCAAATCCTGAGCGAATAATAATTTGCTTACTGCTCCATCTAACTCAGTAGTTGACTTGAACATAGGGAATTTCTTCTTAGCTATAACTCTGATTTCTGCCAAGAAAGATGTATCAGCCAAATCCTCGTGGATTGGCCCTCTGTTGGGTTTAGTTGCTTCACGGGCTGTAAAATTTACCTCACCATTCTGACCACTTGCTTTTCCTTGCTCAACGGAGTTCTCAACATTAGGAACTTCGCTAACCAGAGGGTTTAGGGGGGTACAGGATGGGTTTTAAGAAGAGGTTGGTTTAGATGAGTTTACAGTTAAAGTAGTAGGGGTGAATGGTTTGTTTAAGTGGAATACAAGGTATAAGGGATGCACAAGAAATAGTTTGAGTTTGGGTTTGCATAGGAGAAGAAGGGGTTGAAGAAATATGTAATGTTTAATGGTTAGGAGAAAAGGAGTCTTAGATTTTTGTAGGAGAAGAAATATGAATAGGAGAGTTTTGGTTATGGATAGGAGAGGAAGGAATATGAATAGGAGATTTAACAGTATTTGAAGGAAGAGGAGAATTTACAGTTGGTTTTTCAGTATCTACAAGAGTAGAAAATGGGGGTATTGGAGAATTTACAGGAGAAGATGGGATTTGAGGATTTACAGAAGAAGTGGGGGTAAAATTTTGAGGAAACTCTTGGTTAGTTATTTGGTCCAAGGATGGACTAGCTTGAGGTTGCTTAAGCTAAGCAGAGGAATCCTCAACATGAGTGAAAGAAGGTGTGGGGATGTTGGGGTCCAAAGGATCAGACTCATCAGAAATCAAGGATAAGGTGTCTTCGACATCTGCCTTGCTGCTCACCACTTGAACATTTCTTTGCAGACGGCCTATTGGTGGCAGAACGATTGCGCTGAGTGCCTTCACTTTGGTAAAAATTTCTTGAACTTCAGTAGCAGCATTATGACTTAGAGTGTCTTCTTCTCTAGCCTTATTGGCTTCGCCTTGCTCCTCAGTTTCTTCTGAGTATACCATTTTACATTTTCTTTTGCATAGGGACTCATCAGCCGTAGTCAAATCTTCATGTTCCTTTGCCTGCTATTCAGCTTGAAGTTTAGCCTCTGCTTCTCATTGTGTGCGGGTTTTGGCCTTCATTTGCCTCCTTTGTTGCTGGGGCTGAGCAGGGGCCTCATAGGCTTTGGATTTTGCAGGGCTCTCCGGCGCTAGTCGGGCACTCGAAGGTTAATCGGGGCTTAGGCGGGGATTAATCGGGGCCTAGGCGAACTTAGGCGCTGGTCCGTAAGGTTTAGGCGTTAGGCATAGTCAGGCGACGACCCTCAAAATAGGGCCTAGGCGGACCTAGACACTGGACAGAGACTTTTAAAATAGTTAATAAACGCACAATAAAATGAATTATGTGTATACGATTTCAATTTTAGTAAACAAATGATGTAAAAATTTAAATTATGTCATGATAAAAGATAATCTTATTTATTTTGAATTGAAATTTAACAGGTTTGTTAATAAACATATCTTGAACCCAATTTAATAGAACTTCACAATACTTATGTTTTTGAGATAACAAATTACTTAGGATAGTGAAATTAATTAGGTATTTCGTAGTCATCTTGAGAGTGTTTTGTGAAGAAACAACTCAGCTTGACCTCGGCTTAATTAGGTTAACATGTAGTATTGTGAGAGTTGTTGTGTTGAGTTAACTCAACTTCAAAGTTTATGTGATACATCTCAGCATAAGCTAAGTGCTTTATGTGATGTTGAGTAAAATACATTACGTTGTTGCCTTTAACTATTCTTCAAAACAAAATATTCTTGTTTGATGCATTTCAGATTTCAAAAATGATTTGGCACTGAAAATAAAAGAATATTCAAGTGATCCTCACAACGAAAAGGTCTCAATAAGGAATGTTGACATGTATTCACTAAAGACTAAGTCAAAAGGAATCTTCTAACATTGCGTCTTCTTACAGCATCGTCGTGCCACTACTACGTCAGTTAAAGGATTTAATCAAAATCATCAACGTTTTATCTCATGTGCCAACTCTCAGCAGACATGCTTGATGATAAGAGACCTTGATGAGAAATTAATCAACGGATTAATATCGCGCCTCAACGTTTGAAATTTTATCTCTAAACGGCTTCAAAATTGTCTCAAATGGGATGAAATTTGAACAAGTGAAGAGAAGAGATTTTCAACCCAAAGTCAAGATGATAAGTTGCAATGGCTACTTTCCGAAGTTTACAACTATCAATAGAGGCAGAAGCGGCCATCTACAAATTGGTGAAGCACATGAATTTCTAAAGAGTTGAAACTCTTTTCAAACAATCAAAGCTTTCAAAATTCCAATCAAGTAAATCTCAAAAAGCAAACAATCAAATCCTATTCAATTTGTATTAGAGAGAAATTCATTAGACTTAGATTCCAGCTAAGTCAATCTTTGTAGAAAACAACGTTTTATAAGTTGAGTTCATGTTCTAAACTTTTTATTTCTAAAACTGAGTGATAGCAATTTGAGAAGGGTACTCAAACTGTTAAGAGTAGTAATTAGTTTGGAAGGTAATTGTTGTAATCCATCGGCCCGTTGTCAAAGGCTTCTTTACCTGGTCAAAAGAGTGAACACTAGTGGATACAAGCTCGGAAAGGAATATGGGGATTGGATGGAAGCTAGTGGTCGAACCGGGATAACATCACAGGTGTAATCGTTCTTGTAACTTATATTTTATCTTGTCAGCTTCACTCATACATTATCGCCTTTTCTCTCCATTTATTCATGGGTAAACTTCAAAAACATCCCTTGTGGTTTGGCCATTTTGCGGAACCGTCACCGTGGAATTTTTTTTCCAAAAGCACCCCGGTACTTTCAAACATCAACGAAAGCATTCTTTTTCAATGACATCGTTAAAAAAAGTGACGTGGAAAGGGGCAAAATGGTCAAAGCAAAAAATGCACTACTATATAAGCCCAATTTTTCCAGATTTCTTCACTTCTCAATTTTCTCCAAAAAGATGCTTGATCTTCTCCTCCTTACACAGAAGATTTCGAAAAAATCTAACCCTAACCCATTCAAAAATCTATTGTTTGTTACATAAAGAAGTTCATTTCGGTGGTAGATTGTTCTCATTTATCGATAGAAGTGAAGAGCTGCTCGTTTTTTGGAAGTGTAGAACTGCTACAGTTAAAACTTTCAAAGTTGGCCATTGTAGCACATCAATACCTTGGATTACAAGGTAAACATCATCTTCTCAGATTTAACTTCATCATCTTCTATCTCATTTGCATCTTGTAATAATTCTTAATTAGCTTTTTTTGAAGAAATGTTGTTATGTATACTATCTGAACTATGATTGAATCAAGTAACATCCTTTATGTTTAATCAAATGTCAGATCATGTGTTTGCGTTAGACTTGGCTAGTTTTGTGAGTTAGTTAATAGATTAGGGTTTTTTTGGTTGTCATTGTTGATAAGAATGCATTTGTATGAGACTGGTGGTTTGTTTTTCATGGTGCAGTGACTGAGAACATATTGATTTTGTTTTCTTTTCGCATACAATTGTTTGATAGCAATTTACATTATGGCTTCGTTTGAAATTGTTATACATCATGGTGGATAATGGCCCAGGGAATGGGATGATTTGAATGATGACTTTGAGTATGTTGGGGGTGAGGTAACTTATTGCAGGATAAATTTAGATAAGCTTGGAGTTTTCTATTTAGATTGTATTGCCATGGACTTAGGGTATGAGAGGGGGTGCAGGATGTGGTTCAAGATTAAAGGTATCTTAGGTTGTTTAGGATATGAGGAAATAGTGCATGACCAGGACGTGACTAACATGCTTAATTTTAACCAAGGGGAACCAGAAATTCACATTTACTTGATTGAAAATCCTCGACCACTGCAAATATTTGACCCTACTGGTGGAAGTAATAGAGTTAGAAAGGTAAAGAGATGATAACAGTGTCCAAGAAGGAATTGGTAGCAATGTAAATGATATTGGTGATTTGGGAGCTTATGTGAATCAAGAGAATCCCAAGTATTGCGGATGTTGATTGTGATAACAGTTTACATTATGGAGGTCAACCTGTGAGGGAGTGAGGACCAATTCAAGGATTTTCATGTGAGGGATTTCCAACAAATATTTATGGGTTTGGCTATGCTGATGAAATTGGTGATGATCCTACTGTTAAAGAAGGTACAAGTGTGAATAATGAAGTACCTAGTCATGAACAAGAAACACAAGGATATTTCAATTTTGAATAATATCATGAAGTTGAGGAAGAAGTGCATGTAGAAGTGGAAGAGATAGCTGTAGAAGTTAATGGGTTTGAGAATGTATCAGAACCAGCTCTAGAAGTTAAGGAACATAATGGGCCAAATCATGAATTAGAAGACGAATAAGATGCTATACATGATGAGAGATTAGGTATTTTTTACACTTTCTTTTAAGACTTAGTTTAAACTTCTTTGTATCATATTGATAGTTGAACTTATATATGTCAGTTTGACACTATTGTAGATGAATACTCATTTGAGCCTGAGGAGGAAGATGTATCAAGTGGGAGTTGTGATGATGATTTTCTTTGTAATGACATGGAGACTGATTCTGAAGATCATCACATACCAGATGATTTTAAACCAAAGAATGTGGATGACATAAGATTTGCAGGTGTTGGGATAGATTTGAACGATGAAGACATGGCGGAATCTAATGAGAAACCCATTGCAGAGGAAGATGCACTAAACAGTCCTCAAAGATCAGATGATGAGGGACATAAAAAAACCTTCCAGTACAATGAAACTACCAGGGATTCATGCATTGGAATGGTTTTCACTGGACCTTTCAAAAGATGGGCAGTGGAGAGAGGGATATGTCATGTTTTGAAAAAGAACAGAAGGGAAGTAATTGTAGGTGAGTGCAAAGAGAAATGGGATTTAAAATCAGGGCTTCAAAGTTAAGGGACTATGGAACAATGTAGATTAAGACTTTCATTCCAACACATACTTGTGCAAGGTTAATGACCAGTCATATGGTCAATTCCAAGTACATTGTAAAAAAATATTTGGATGACTTAAGGGATAGCTAAAAATGGGAAGTGGATGCAATCATTAACAAGGTCAGGAGAGAGTTGGGTGCTGAAATACACCCTTCCAAGGCATATAGAGCCAAAACTAGGGCTGCAAGAGAAGTGCAAGGAAAGGTGAATGCATAATATAATAGATTGTGGGATTGGGCAGCAACTATCATGAAAACTAATCCTGGAAGCATGGTCAAATGTAAAATTGAACTACAACTAGTTCAAGATGGAGAATCAAGTGATGGGGTTTCAAGGATACCAAGAGAAATAGTGGTATTTCAGTCTATGTATGTGAGGTTTACACCTTAGAAGATGAGATTTTTTGTTGGAATTAGACCTTTCATCTGCCTAGATGGATTCCATTTGAAGACTGGAATGGGAGACCAAATGTTAAGTGCAGTGGCCAAAGATGGGAATGAGCATTTATTTCCAATTGCAATGGTTTATGTTGATTCTGAGTGCAAAGAATTATGGAAATGGTTTATTGAGTTGATGTTTGCTGATTATGGGAAACCTGCAGAAACTGGATGGGTATCCATGTCAGACCAACAAAAGGTATGTTTATATCATGCTCATATTTGTTTATATCATAGATTTGAATTACTGTCAACTAGTTATTCTTGTAAAGTACTATAAATTGTTGACCACTGTAAACTAGTTTTATATTATGCTCATATTTATTGTGTACATGACAGTGGTAATAGTGAACTAGTGTTTTATTGTAGAACAACTTGCTTATAATAAATTATTATGTCTTAGGGACTTGTTGAGGCTTTGAAAGAATTGGAACTTGACATGGAACATAGGTTTTGTGTCAAACATATGTACCAAAATTTCAAAAAGCTTTACAAGGGTGAGAGATATAGAAATCATTTATGGGGGGCTGCCACTGAGTAGTTATTTTTTATTAGAATGAATTTCCTTAAAGAGTTTGATAAGCATACATATGATTGGGTTATGATTCAAGATCCTCATACATGGGCAAGATGCTTTTTTCAACTAGGACAAAGTGTGATGTTATGTAAAATAATGCTTATGAATCATGGAATAGTTACATCCTTAAATCTAGAGACATGCCAATTTTATCTATGTTTGAGTGTATTAGGAAGAAATTAATGAAGAGATAGTATGTGAAGTATGTTGGGATGCAAAAATACAAAGGGGACATTTGCCCACAAATTCAAGAAGTGTTGGAGGGACTGAAAGTGAATAGTAGGAATTGGTTTTGTAATTTAGCTGGGAATTTTAAGTATGAGGTTGGTTGTGGAAGTAAACAAGTTGATGTTGATCTGGATGCTAAGACTTGTAGTTGCAGGTTGTGGCAACTTAATGGTATACCATGTAAACATGCCATTTCTACAATATACACTAATAGGGAAAAACCTAAAAACTATGTCGATAAGTTCTACTTGAAATCAACTTACCTAGCTGTGTACACTACAATGTACAACCCAGTACCATCTCAAGATGAGTGGGAGAAAATTGAATACCCTGATATCTAGCCTTGGATTGTAAAGAAGCCACCTAGTAGGCCTGGGAAAAAGAGGGTACAAGTTGCTGATGAACCTAAGAATCCCTACAAAAGCTCAAGGGTAGGTGGCTATGTATTTTGTGGCAAATGCAAACAGAAGGGTCATAACGGGAAGCAAGGAAAAGAAAGCAAGCACAGAGGATGATGGCTGAAAATGGTAAGCAACTTCTTTATCTGAGTTTTAATAACAAAGACATTTACTTGCAATTACATTATATGTCAAGGCTGCTGCAAGTTCATCAAGGGCAAGGCCATCTGAAGCTCCCATGGATCCTCTGGTATGAATACATGTTTTGTAGCTAATTTAGATTTATAAATTATACATGTGTTTGTTTTTTTTATTACAGGCTACTTCAAGGAGGAGGGGAAAGAGTGGTGCATCTTTAAGGGGTAAGGGAAGGAATGGTGCATCTTCTATGGGCAGGGGAAGGACTTCAATGGATTCTCATGTATGTTTATTGAATTTAGTTTTTGTTAATTTTTTGTTTAGTGAATTGATTGATTGATTGTCTATGTGATTATAGCCATTTCGTACACCAGAGTCTCAACCTTAAAACATGGACAATGTTGTAACAAGGGGAAGGAAGAGGACTGTTGAATCTTCAAGGACTCAAGGGGTATATTACAATTGAGTAATTATCTGTATGAACTTAAGATGAGTTTAATGAGCACTATCTATTTGTTTGAATTGAGTTTGAGTATTTTCAAACATTTACTTGTATTTTACAGCAACTATATACACCACAAAGAATGCCAACTCTAGGCAGGGGTGGGATGAATAATGTGACTATGAGGGGAAAAGGAAGGAACTTGGATAATGTAAGAATTGGTGCAACTACATCTCAAACACCATCAATAATACCACCTCCCTCAGTTAGGCCTCCTAGACCTCCTACTCAACCTAATTATGCTCCTGAAACTGTAGCTGATGCCTCAAAAAGGATAAGACAACCTGTTGCTGCCTTCAAAAATCCAAAAAGAGTATCTAATTTGGAGGATTTGGCTATAAGGATGGGGAATATCAGAAAGGATGCAACAAAGTAGCTCAAACATAACAGAAGTCTTTTGTACATTTTTTGCTACTGCATTTTTTGATATTGGCATTATGGTTTCCATGTGGATAACAGTGTTGTGTTTTGCATAGTAAATTCAATGATGGTTAGAAGTGTTTAGGATAATACATTCAATGATGGATACAAGTGTTTTTGGATAGTACAGTTTTATATAGTTTTGTATATTGGCATTATATGATTGCCCATGTGTTTTGGATAGTATTTTGTGTACATTTGGGTATTGGATATTGGAATTATATGGTTATGGTGTGCCATTGTTTTGGTATAAAGATGATGTTAATAACAAGAGCATATTTTGCATATTCCATTTAGTGCCTTTACTGTGTTTGTGCCTTTTGTGGTCATAAGATCTTAAACATATGCTTAAACATATATACACTACATAGACAAATGCTTTAAATTAGCTTTTGATTAGACATTTAGTGCCTTTACTGTGTTTGTGCCTTTTGTATTTTCTTCAAATTAGCTTAAATAGACAAATGCTTTAAACATATATCCTGCTTTACATGAGCTTCAATTGAAAATAACACTAAATTTGCCATAAAATCTTATCATTTGTTAAAGATTCATGATACTGTGGAATTTAACATGGGGGTAAAGCTGATAAATATCCAATGGATGAAGATATATGCATGAAACTTGACTTGATTGATGCTTGCATCCAAGAGGTTGTTAAGTTGGATTTCATCCATGAATATGAAGTCAAAGGAGGTGAAAGACTCCATGATCTCTAAATCTCTTATATTTTCCTAATATATCTATAT